>WOGO01000637.1:0-22000 GCA_015342085.1 Leptinotarsa defecta | reverse complement strand
TTCAATAAATTGTGTCATCTAAATCATTTATTAAAGCGGTAGCAATCAATGTGCAACTAATGAAAGTCTTCAAATAAAATGTTCAAACTGACAATCATTTGTTTCTTGACAATAATAAAGGCGTTGTTGAAAGTTATCAACAACATTTTGAATGGTGTCGGGAGTGATACGTTCTATTTATTCTCTTATTGTGATTTGCAAACTTTCAATATTGTTTGGTCTATTGACGTATACTTTGGATTTTAAGTAACCCCACAAAAAGTAGTCAAGCGGTGTCATGTCGGGACAACGGGCTGGTCTCTCTATGGCACCTTGTCTACCAATTCATCTGTTGGGAAAAACTTCATTCAGATATGCACGAACGTCAGCTGCAAAATGTGGTGGAGCACCATCTTGCTGATACCAGATACTCCTATCAATTTGATTCGGATTATCATTATCTGGAAAAAGTTTTTCAGCGTTGGAACTAATAAATTAGTCAAAAATTCCAAGTAACACTGGTTAATGTTTCGTTGAAAAAATATGGTAGAATTTTGAGATTATTTATAATCCCTGGGATATTGTGTGCGGGCTTCCATCATCCAATGGGGATTTTCTCGACTCCAATATCGACAGTTCTATCTGTTGACGGTTCCATTTAAAAAAAAGTTGACTCTTCGGAAAACAAGATATATTTTTTTTAATCGAAGGATCTCGCAGACATCTGGCTTCCATTATTTAGCAAAATTCAGTTCTGCGATCTGGATCGTCTTCGTTGAGTTCATGTACCAATTGTACTTCATAAGGCTGATACTTTTCACTTTTAAAAACACGCAATATCGAACTTTGACTTATGTCGTAATCGGCGGCAATACACTCCTGCCTGGTTTTGAAACATCTTTGAGATCCCAAATTCACGAAATTTCGTTTCTATTTTACTAACGGTAGATTGAGAAATGTGATGATCAGGATATTTATTATTGAACATTACACTTGCATTCTTTTGGGTAGTACTAGTTTTGTCCCCAAATCTACTAGGATTTCTTTCTACTCTTTGACGTTCAGTCAAATGAGACATTGCTAGAACTTTTAGCCTATTGTCTGAAAGTAATATTGAACAAGAAACACAAACAACAACTGCAACACTGTTTCTCTTCAGCAAGTTCACAGAAAACATATACTTTTTTACCCAACCGTCACGGCTGACAAACAACGGTTGGTAAAAATAAACCAAAAAAAATTGAAGGTGCATGGCATATTGTACAGTGGACGGATTCAATGGAATACCTACGTGATACCTTTCAACAGTTTGAATTTTTTGTTTCATTATGATGCATACACGAAATTAAAAAATGAAAATATGGCTGTATAGAAAACTGAATACCCTTCAAAATTAGGTATCACTTGACCTCCTTTTGCATATAAAAAATTGGGGGTGTGGCTGTCTCGTTCAGGGGGAGGGGTGAAGGTGGCGGTATTTTTTTTATGTCACAGAGTGTCTTTTAGAATACAGAATTCGACGTGTTTCAGGGTTTTTCTTGAAAATGGCTAATAACTTAGAGAATGAATTTATCCGTTACATATGGTGCTCACTATATAAAATGACATTTACGCAATGCAATATAATAGTCAGACTATTTCAACTGAAATTTCTCATTCAACACATTGGCATATTTCCCAAAAATTCCAGGATTTCGTGGAAATAGTTCATTAATTATACACTACACTGAAAATAGGAAAAACATATTGTAATATAGCTGGAAAAAAATTGAATGTTCACGAAAGTTTTTCGATTTCGAATATTATATACTACTTTTTCTATGTTAATACAGAAAACATGCAACAAAACTGTTCAAAATAATTAAATAACAAATAAACTTTTGAAGTTTCATGATTTTATTTGTAGATGAAATTGCAGCAGGTTGAATTTTTTACTCGATTCTTAATTTGTATAGAGGTTAGCATTTTGAAAATTCTCATGAAATTTAATTGAAGCTTTTAATTTCTCAAAAAAAATCATTTTTGGGCGAAAAAACGTTTGTCAAATATCTGGTACTCTTCTTGAAAAATGTATGGCACTGTTCGATGTTCAACGCGAGTAACAGACACATTTCTCGATCTGCCAATACTATTATTCAATATTTGGCGAAGGGGTAAACATTTTGGCGAAGGAGCCATTTGTCTTTTTGTAAACCATTCAAATCTTCCTCCTACGAAATAATATAAAAAATAAGTGAGGCATATTTTCATCATCAAAAAAGATAATTAAAAAAAATATTTTCAGTTCTCGCGGATTAATTTCCTGCGAGAGGAAGAGGCACAATTTGCATATAATTTTGAAGGGTTCTCAATACTATTTCCAATCGAATATATTATATCTTAATTTTTGACAAGCTGTTTCTGAAAAGTCTTGATCGAAAATTGGGAAAAAATTATGTAACCAGAAATTTTCTGCAGTGTGGGTAATGACTTTCAGGTTATTCCTTTCAGTAGAATTGGTAAGAAGGACAAAGTACCAAAAAAAATCACATCAAAAAGTGACCTAGAACTAGTAGAGGCTGAGTACTATTGCATTTTTATAGATACTACCGTGACACCAGCATTGCTGCGGGTTCTTGCGGTACAGTAGAAGATTAGTGACGAACAATAGATTGGAAATTGAAAAATGCGAAGTAGATATAAGATATGATGCAAAAGTAGGTAATTAGAAATGTGGTTTGTGTTCATTGAATCTGTATATGTATATCTCGATGATATACTTATCTTTGAGATATTATTCTTGGTAACGCTTTTAACGTTTTTCACTTTTTGAAGAAAATTTGAAAAGTGATCTGAAGTTTAAAAAACGTCTCTTCTGACGGTGTCAAACGGGACCTTCCCAAATAAATGGGTTGGCACAAAAAGAGCTAATTAATGACCTCTGAGATCACTAACTCCCTTAGACTTTTTTCATTGGAGAGTCTCAAATCGGTTATTTACTTGACCTGCTGAAATGTATAACGAATAACAGCAGCATGCCGGACAATTTGCTGGCAAAAATATCAAGGAGGACACTTTTGCATCAGATTCATACTCTTCATGAGCAAATTTAAAACTTCTGATGTTGTCATGATTTTCACATATGATTTTGACATCTTAAATACTAGACCACGTTATAGAAGCGTATGAGAAAATGAATAATTCGGAATCAAATCTCGAAACATTCATCATTCCCGACGTACGTGTCAGAAAAAACTACTTCCCCGGATAATGCCGTGCCGGACATCCATTTATATCCAACAGACATTTATACAAGATACCAACAGCAGGATCACGCTGAAATCAATCGGGTAGATCGGTTTTGAGGTATTAACACTCATCAGTGCAGGAAAGGTCCTACCCAAAAAGCAGTGTGCATGGGACTCGACTGACTTCAATGCGGATCGACTGTATGTATGAAATCTTTGTCTTAGAGAACTAGTAACACCTCCATCTCGTGAATAAAGCCCCAAAAGCGATACAGTCTTCAGACTTATTTTGGGATGTTTCTTTTCACTGGAGAATTTTCATTTCTTCAGAAAACTAACTTAATATCCACAGTTACTTTCTTTAACTCATAATCATTTTAGGGTGATTCCAGTGAATATTTGAAATAAGCGAAAATGGTTCATTGCTACAATTGAATTTGATCAAGAATTTAAGATACACGAAATATTTTCATTAAGTTCATGATAAGGATATATGATTAAATTTCCATATTCATCATTTAGCTTCGAATTCACTTCCATTTGAGCCGATACTGATTTGCGGTTTCACAGATTGTATTTTCTCAAATTTTAAAATATATATTATTTCTGGTATATTGAAACAAAGTAATTGATTTCTCCGTTTTCTCATTTCGAATTCATTCGACAAATTTTTCTTCAATTGAAATAAAAACACAAGCTTTTACGGCCGCTGTCACAAGAGAACACATTCCGAGCTGGTGGAATGGAACTTGTAGTACCAAACGTTTTCTCTGGTACATCAGCAGTAGTGGTACAGCAAGCGCCAAACGTGATGGCGAGCGATCGCGCAGGTATAGACTCTCCCAACTAATTTACCATTGGATTACGATAAGCATCTTGCCGGCCAGTGTCGTACCTATAATTAGTTTTAATTCGGGTAGCAAATGGAACACGACTTCTTTGTAATTTCTTTTCATATTTTATTAAGTATTAAAGGTAGTAGTACAGTTCATTAAAATGTTATATAGTGATACACTCTTGATGACAGGTTTTTTGTTAGGCGATGACCTTCTTTCAGAAATAACACAAATTACTCAGACAATGCCAAACACCAAAAGTATTGGAGGACAGGTAATGATATGCCTCTGTACAGAGCATTTATATGTCTTGCAAGCGCCATCACGTTTGGCGCTTGCTGTATATGCATTAACTGCGAGGACGAAGGATCTCAAAGTCTCAGCTGTACTGGCGAGCCCTGTATTCACTCTTATTTATAATTTTAAGAATTTATATTCAGGAGTGATATTCATATGAATACCCACTCCTGATTACTCCGCATAATTGAAGTTTCAATCAGAATCAATGAGAACATTTTTATATAGTATTTTTTTCATTCTTGTGGTGGAAAATGGTCTGAAGGTCACCTTCATCGGTTTCAACTACTTACTATTGTCCAAAATTATTATCAAGGATTTTTCTTCTCTCTTTGAAGCATTTTGAAGAAATCGCCATATGATCTGTATCTTTCCAATCTGTCCTTCCTTCAATTTTCTACGTTTATTATTCTTTTAGCCAACTTTAAAATACATACATGTTAATTTCTAGCCAACCCAATAGTTATTCCAAAAAAAAATAGCCAACCCATCGTTTGTATATTCTATAGGCTTTATACTTTCGATTGATATGAAATTTATTTATTGAAGAATTTTTACAATAATCAAAGCATCAAAGAATCATGAAATACAAATAAATCAACAGAATTTAGTTCATAAAAAACACCTCAAAGGTGCTGCTTCGTTCCCCCCTGTTCATAACAGAGGACATATGCATCCTCACTCACAAGCGATTTTGGTGAATTTGGTAAAACGTGTGAATCGTTGTATTCATGCCACGTGCTAATATATGGGTGTCTGCAATATGCTGTGTAATGTCCGTTGTAAGTAGTCCCACTGTGATTCGAAAGTGCATATAGATTATAACGACAAGGGGTCACACTGTGTGCTGCATAATTGCTCGCATCTAATCCTTTTGAAGAAAAGTCAATGGCAACATCCGACTTGCTTCTGAATCTTTCCGTTGGAGGTAATTTTTGAAATGAATTACTAAAACACGGGGAATCTTATGGATCGATAGGGACTTAGTGCAATTTATTCTTTCCTTGCACCTCGAACACGTGGGTTTTTCATCTCCATACAGCGTTTTCTCTCTTGTATACTGTTTAAAAAAGCGTTTTGGAATTTTTAATTTATCATTATCTGGTCAGGATTTTTTCAGCCCACCTAATGGCAATATATTTTTCAATAAACCAGTATTAAATTCGATGTAAAATACTTTTCATCAATTAAGCAGATGGATGAAGATCGTTTCTAGGCTATTATTTATATCGGAAATATAATTTTCTAGCAGAAATGATATTTCATACAATAATATCATATCTGATTCAATTCCATAACGAATGTTTGAAGAACAAACTGAATTGTATAATTCAATGTTCTATGTGTAGAAGCTACGATAGTCTACAAAAAATCGATATATTCTTCTTATATATTGCTTAGAAAAGCAATATATAATGCACTACATAAACGATATGTTACATGGTATGTAATGCTAATATAGATTAAGTTTTATGTTTAATTTTTGTTTTTCAGGACTAATATTAGTTTATCATTTTGTATTATGTTCTCTTGTAATTGGGTCTCATGACCTGTTGGATGTATTTTTTCATAAATAAATGAATAAATAAATAAATATAGACGTAGTTGTTTCGAAATTACTTTTCATTTCGTGTAATTCAATATTAATATGAAAGTAGTTGTTTCGAGAGGATTTTTCTTCCAGTTTGTATTTGAAAGTAACTTCTATGCATGATCTCCATATATCTTTATAATACATTGTTTTCCATTGAAAGAAAATGGAATTCATTCAAAGAGTAAAAAATTTTTAACTCCGACAATAAAACTACCAATGGTATCCACTTGATTTGGATCAGCCTGTATAGCATACCTCTCTCCATTACAACGGAGTTGGTTAGATTTAGGGTTGGATGTTTTACTGAATAATTTCGTATTTTGAATTTCACATTTGTATTGAACAATAAGTTTGAAAATTCAATGGAGAATAAAACTTTTTGAAAAATCTGAAAGTAAATATCTTCCACTTTACAAATGAAGTGATATCGCGAAAACTTTTTTTCACATACAGTCAGTGGGCATACTTGAAGACTGGCTATAAATCAAATCATCTAAAGGAACAATTCGTTCAGGCCCGTCTCAACTCCCTATATACTGTAGGTTAATGGATTAACATCTAGCATAAAACAACTACTCCCCTGGTTAATACCCACAGTGAGCTATGCCCACTGACTATATGTGAAGGATTTTCTTTCATTACACGAGGAATTGGACAAATTTCAGATATGCGGTTGGTTACCTCCTATACAGGCAGATGGGGTGATGACAAACCGGTCGTTTGTTGTCCGCTTCAGCCTACTTCGAGGAATGATACTCTGTAGGAATTCGATTTTCAATTATCGGAAATCATCGACTTTATGTTGATGATACACACTATCTTGCACTGACGCGTGGCCAAACAGCCCAAAACCGGTCCGAAAGTGTGTTCCAATAATAGAAAATCTATTGCGACAGTTATATTGCCAACATCATAGGCAGAAATAACTTCATTGAAGAATCCTTCCCGGCACTAGCCAGGGAGTAGTTGTTTTCTGATAGGTGTCAGTCCATTAACCTACAGTGTAGAGAGTTGAGACTGGCCTGAACTGATTGTTCCTTTAGATGATTTGAAAAATATAAAGAGCGCGATTTTGCATATCCGCACGGTGTTTCATGGCGAACTCATTTTAAAAACCATTTGAGAGGTGTGCAGTTGAAATTCTATCATGATACAATATGAAGTTTATCAATAATAATAATTCATTGAAAAAAACTTACTTTTTCTTTTTTTCTTTGGGACCGTTCACGTCGAATTGATCACCATTTTCATTCAGGAAAGAAACCTTTCTCTCTGGAGATAGTTCTTCCCCGAAATTACGTACAGCATAATTACAAGGATCAGATAAAACACACTCGGATTCTGAACTGTTGGACTCTTCTAATGCCGTATTATTAGGATGATCTGCAAAAAAAAACATACGATTTTCTAAACGTGTTGTAATTTTATACTTTGCTAAAAAACACATCATATTTTGTGAAGAAAAGTATTATTGGATACATTAAATTGAATTCTTTCTTTGGAACCTCTCACGTGTAAAAAAAAAAATTCAAAAATTAAACCTGTCTGGTGACAAATTACGCTCTAAAATTCATAAATTCAGATAATATTCTTATCTGTTCAATATTTATCGTATATAAAACAAATAATTTGCACTATACAGGGTGGCCCACCACATTCGCCTTGGTATTTCTACTGAAGAGAGTAAGGGAAAAACTTCCAGCACAGGTATATGTGAGTCTATGAGAAGCATATTCCAAAATTATTTTGAAATGTACAGGGCGACTCTCAAAAAAGTTACATACCAAAGTTATATTTTTTCTTCTGGAACACCCTATATTTTTTATATTTTTAGATACTATAGACAAAATAAAGGTGAGTTACTATTATATTTCCCATACTTAAAACTGACCGATTCTGAGACATTTCGAGAAATTTAAAAATACAGACCATAATTTAAAAATTGTTTTCACCCTGTAACGTGTAACGAGCTACTCGTGATTAAATGTACTGCTTAGCTCAAAGGTTAAAGTTGAGTACCACATGAAATTTTCGATGCAATATTATTCCGAGTGGCGAAAAAAATTGCCTCAAAATTTGGACACACATTTAATTAAATAACTTCTTAAAGTTATTTGATGGCGTAATTTAACGCAGGAGTAGATTCCCTTTAAAACTATATTAGGGTTCCTTATACCTCTTTTTACACAAAAGCCGTTTTTTATTTTTCTTATAAGTAATTTTTTTATCTTTGAAATGAAACACGCCGTATTATAATGAAAATCCTGAAAAGCGTTTTAAACACCTTTTTATTGTAGAATACGTAGATTCGCTAGAAGCACAAGTTTAATTTTTTCAAAATAAGGTGTATCTAAAGTAAAATGCAATTCCACCCGTATCGCATTCAACTACATCAACAGCTTTTTGAAAAAGATTATGATCGACTGAATATTTGTTTATGGGTTTAAGAAAAGTATGGTGATGAAGAAAATTTTTATGATTATGTGCTTTTTTTCGATGAGTCAACTTTGCATAACAACGGATTAATTAACAGACATGACTTTCACTACTACAGTGACGAAAACCCCTTATATTTTTAGAACCCTTGATCACAGATGGTCTGTTAAATAATTGGAACGCAAGTAGTAGGTCCTTACTTTTTTGATGGTCCTTTAAACGGCGTCATGTTTCTCGGATTTATTAAGAATAATTTGCCTATGCTGTTGGAAAATATACCTCTTAATATTCGTCAACGGATGTGGATGCAGCTAGATGGTGCTCCTGCACACTTTGATAGACGTGTTAGAAACGAGTTAGATCGATAATATCCAAATAGATGGATAGGACGAGGGGGTCCACAGAACTGCTTAGCCAGGTCTCCGGAACTTACAAGTCCCGACTATTTTTTATGGGGATATATCAAAAGTATTGTTCACGATACACCGCCAACGATACTCAGGATATGAAAGTATGAATAAGAAGAGCGTTTCTTTCCATATCGCATAATATGTTATCCACGCCACCAAATACGGGGTGTTTCATTCAACTTTAAGAAGTTATTTAATTAAATATGTGTCCAAATTTTGAGGCAATTTTTTTCGCCACTCGGAATAATATTACATTAAAAACTTCATGTGGTAGTTAACTTTAACCTATAATATAATAGGGTCAGTCTTTTACTGATTTTCGAAATACACAGTTATCCTCTAAAATTTTAATATGGTCAGGTAAATGATTAAGTCTTTGACTAAAGTGGAGGCTGGTATGGGTAATCTTAGGTCGTTAGTTTGACGAAGGGCATAATAATTGGAGTAACCGCTAAATATCAATTTATGGTTGTTAATTAAACATTAAAATAAAGATTTCAAAAACTGTCAAAATTTTATGTAATTCAAATAGAGGTTTGCAGGAGTCTCGATTTTTGGCATTGCACATGAATCTTATATCCCTTTTCTGAATAATGAAAACCGTCTGCCGTTGAGTTTTGCAACATACTCCCCAGAAAGGAATTCCATACCTTAAATGCGACCCAACAAGTGAGAAATAAGCTGATTTAGCGGCAGACAAACCAAGATCCTTATAAGTTATTCTCACTGCAAAACACCCTAAAGCTAGCTTTTTATTGAGGGTTACGATGGTGATCGGCAAATTTGAGTTTATTGTCAATTATTAACCCCAAAAATTTAGTACCTACTAGGTCTGTTTTCAATTATTCTGTCCGCATCCTGTGCTGGTAAAGGAATGCTGTCAATAAAGCAGCAGAATGATATTAAATTTGTTTTTGAAACATTGAAAGACTGCAGATTAGAGTCGTACCACTTTTTATTTTTTTTTACATCTGCACTAATAATCTCGTGGAAATTACATAAAGTTTTATAACGCCAGTTTCCTTCAATATCGATAGAAGTTAAATCGTTTATGTATAGCAGGAAAAGTATCGGTACCAGTATCAAACCTTGTGGTACGCCTTTTTTATTTCGCCTTCTGATGAGGATGATGAGGTTTTCACAATCTGACGTTTTCCTGTGAGATAATTCTCGAAGCATTTATGTTTAATTCCACGGATGATATAGTGATTTAGTTTTTTTACCAGAATTCCTTGATCTACACAGTCAAAGGCTTCAGCAAAGTCACAGAACACTGCTGCCGATGACTCTTTTTTATTAATGTTTCCATAAACAGAGAAAAGATGCCATCATGGGTGTTCTTTCTTGATTGAAAGCCGAACTGGTTATTGCTTATGACACTATTATTATTTTAAAAAATTGTCAATCTTAGTTTAACCAGTTTCTTTATTAGCTTGCCTAGAGTGGGAATGAGACATATATGACGGCGGTTTGAAAAATCACTGAAATCACCACCTTTGTGCAATGGAATAACTATTGATCTTTTCAGACAGGAAAGGAATGTTCCAGTCTTGAAGGATGAGTTTATTATGAACTTTAAAGCATTTCATGTGGTATCAGGAAGGTTAGCAAAAATGATAATTGAAATTTCGTCTATTCCCAGGGCCATTTTATTTTCAAAAGATTGAATCATTTCTTTAAGCTCATTCGCATCAGTAGGATGTAAAATAATGTTATGAGGATAACAACAGACTGGAATAAATAATAGTAAAGATATTTCTATTGTCAGCACATGAAATTCTTCAATGTTAGGGACTCACTGTGATTTTCATCTTCCTCCGATGATCTATCAGTATTTAAAAAGTAACTCTTGAAAAGGAACGGCCAACTTCAATATTCAGTTTGAATATTTTGAGATCAATTAATTGGAAAATGTAAGGTGTCCCAATCCCACATGGAAAAGAATTCAACAATTGGCTTATCAGCAACACAATTGTCACAACCGTCCTGTTTCAAAAATACGTTTTTCAGGTAACAGCTGTCAAAAATTCTGGTAGGTGGCGGTTAGGAAGGGGTTATTTTTGCAACATTTATAGATAATTCAAATGGCAGGTGACATATGACAATTGACCGGAAACTCGTAGACCGGAAACTTGATTCTGTTATTGCGTCTGCTTGCGAAAAGCCACGAAGTAACATTGAAAAAGTTATGGAATTTAGTGGACGGGTGTTACTATTATTATCCGATGCATAAAATTGAAATTCCTTTCCATACCCAACGTGGACTGTAAGTCCTGGTGATCCATTTAACAAGATAAATATAAAGTTAGACTTTTCCATACCGTCTAAGGGAGTGGATATGGAGAATCATATTATTGAAAGTTGAATGTAGACACTAGGAAGATTGAGTTTTATTACAGAGTTGATTTTAGTGGAACATTTCTTTTATTTTCACCACATTTCTACCCCCTTACGAGTGGATATAAACCATATCTGAAGAATATGGAGAAAATCCACAAATAACCGATCAATTTTATTGAAATTGGTGAGAAACTTGAAACTTCTAAGTGTACTTCGACTCTTCATTCGTTATGTATTAAATCAATTTTATGATCACCATATTATTTTTTTTAGGTTATAAGGTTATATCGCATATTTTCTCTCTGAAAGTATATGTCTTTTGTATACATGTATTTCGAATATTCCTCAGATATTCTGTCTGAAAAGTATTTCTGAAAAAATATAAGACTGTATGCTGTCATTTCAAAAATACCTACAAAAAATGGATCGATTCAGCCGTCCTTATTTTCAAAGAAAACTCATTTGAAAAGTCTGCTTTTCATGAAAATATTTTGAGAATGTAGTTTTTTCATTATCGAAAAATAATTTGACCACATACTTGTAATTTCTCCTTGAAAAACTCTTTTAAAAAAAATTGGATTGTATGGGTAAATACTTAGCGGTTCGACAGTTACAAGAGTATTGTTTCAAAAAATATATTATTTTCAATCCTAGACTTCTGCAACTAAAACTGCAACAAAATTTCATAGTCGAATTCGAGACAATTTCATAGATCTGTAAGTGAGCAACTCTTTCGGAAATATGAAAGATGACAGTTTGTTCAGGAAACCCCCATAGGGAATCAATCTACAAAAAAGTACAGTGTCAACTAGGTTTATGTAATCGAAAGTACCAAATAATTTCGGGCTCAGGTTAACTAGATTCCTATAAAATTACGACGTGAAATCTATAAAATAACAAAATGTTTTCTTTAGAAAAATGAGAAGAAGAATCTTTTTTATATGTTCCAGTATCTTCCAGTATCTCAAATTGCTTACCAACAATAAAGACACCTAATCATTCAAAATCTTCTGCTGAGAAGAACACCTTTGTCAATAAAATTGTGTTTCCAATTCATTTTGAGTTTTTTATTAAACAACTCACTTTAATCGCTAAGTATATAATCATACAAGTACATATTTTTAGAGTGTTCTATTAAAAACACGAGAACAGATTGTTTTTAAATTCTGGTTCAACCGGTGTTAAAAAAAGTTGTTGGTCAAATCATTATTTGATAATGAAAATACTTCATTTATGAAATATCTCCGTAATAAAGCATACGGTTCAATTGAAGTATTGAAAATGGAGATAGATGTAGTAGAGAAGAGATGGTAGTAGAACTTCTGAACAACTCGGTATATAAAATCTACTATTTTTCCGAAGTACTTTTCTGTCGGAATCTGAAATGGAAAGGAAAATATGTCATTTCATTCAAAAAATCTAACTTTGATACCCTACGCTTGTCGTACTCGGACCCTACGCTTGTCGTACTCGGACCCTGTCATATTTCAGAAAAGCACAATGCAGTGTAATATTTATGCGAAACATTTTTTTGCTTCAATTTGCTTCTTATTATCTTTTTCTGATCTTCTTGTAGGTAAGCAAAACACTTATTATAGATTTATACTTATAGATTCAATAAACTGCCTGAAATCTACAAGTTAATACTAACGCCATTAGAACATTATTCAATTCAAACATTAATTTTTTATGTGATAGATGAATATCTTATTTCAGTAGGTAGCTGAATCTGTGAGTTTGATAACTATTTTAGAAAAAAAAATACAGCACAGTTTCTCATTTTTTTTGCCAGTCTTGCCCACCTTGAATACTAGAACCCTGAGATTCTCCGTTTTGGCTCAAGCTGAATAAGTCGTGTTTTTCAATATATACACGACTTCTTCAAATTTCCTTTTATATCAGTGTTTCAAGCTAAGGGTTCCTAGCTTCAGGTAATCCTAGGTTCAGAAATGATTCTTCATATGAATTCTTACTCACTATTTTTCTTGAAATTTGTGTCATTTCACGTTTTGAAACTTTTGATTATTTTTTATTGTTTTGTATTTTAGTCAAAACTATTGACATCATTATAAAACATATGGAAATTCTTTCGAATTAGATATTGAGCGGGATTCACACTTGAAAATATAGTGGATGTGGCTTGAGCCGAAGGTATGCGAAGGTTCAAGTCTTTCATTATTGGCTTCCATAATTGGTATGTTTATAAAATGTATGTTATGTTTTTTCCGTGAATTTGAAAAAAATTGACTACACTGTATGATTGAAGTCAACTTTATTTCACTGCTTCAATGATAACGTAACACAAATGTATATTCGAATGTCTATCGCACTTCGTACCGCACAATCAACTAGACGTACAATCTGCCGTTGATATTGTTTATATATCGTGACGAAAGTATCTGGAAGACGATAGGGAAGACTCTGGAAGTATCTCGAAGCACGAGACATCTAGAACGATCAAGAGAAACGCAATCGAGTTGAGCGCGATCTTGGCTAAGTCACAATCAATTGACGAAGACCAGCGGCGGCCAGGAGATAATTTACAAAATTATGTAAATATCTCTTTCGGTTTTCAAAATATTGAATTAATATTGTCCACATGTGTATTCTGTATAATTATTCTCAATATTTAGTTACATAAAGTTTGTCATATCTACGAAAAGACTTCAGAATACACACAATTCTGGACCATATCAAAACTTCTACATTTGACAAGCTGTACACATTTCAATCTGAACCCTCAATTAAGTGTCCAATTCCAAAACTTGAAAGTACACCATTGAGGATGATAATGTTCCATATATGTGAAATTTTGTATCAAAACTCTTTCATATATTATAGTATGTAGCGTTCCTATGGAAAAATTATTTTCGTAATTCATTTTTCATATGAAATTAGTTTTTTCGAATGTGCTGTTTCTTTCATGTAATTTAATATTCATGTGGAAGTAGTTGTTTCGAAAGGTTTTTTCCAGTTTGTGTCTGAAAGTTACTTCTATGTATACTACATATCTTGGTAAAAAGTTTATTTTGACCTTGATTGTTTCTTTCATCTTACATATAAGGAAAAGTTGGACGCTAAAAAGCTCTATTCTCAAAAACTCATCTTTCCCTTTCAATTTATAAAAAAATGTTATCATACGGATAAAAAGTACAAGAAATCTCTATGAATTTAACTTTTCACGACTCCTTTTCAGTTTGGAAGAGCTAATATACTTAATTGAGGTAATTCAAGTGAAGTGTTGGTCGAGCTCTTGAGGACCTGAATGTCCTTTGGGAAAGCTCATCTTTAAAAGTTCAGAAAAGAGCGAACAACAAGGTGACGAAAGCCTCTGAAGTTGACTCACTTCTATTATCTGACTTCCTGACATTGTAATCAGTTTATGAAACATTCTAAACAATAAAAGGAGCGAGGCGTGAAGTTGCAAATAAGAAAACTTAACAATCGATAATACATCCCCTTGTTCTGAATGGGAATTCTTGAAATGTTACCTTTTGTGAAAGGCCGTACTTTTTAATTTTTTATTTCTTAAAAAGTGCGACGATGAAGTTAAAAATTTCGAAATTATACTTTGTAAATTCTCATTTGAATGTATAAACAAATGATCAACAAATTCTTTTCATTTATTGCACTTTACAAATATACACCTACGATTTCCGTCATTTCAATACTATGAGATATTAAAAAACTATAAATAAATATACAGAATGTCCCAATAGCCAACAACAATGATACTTCTGATACTCTTTCAAGGAAAGTTCGAGTGAAACTTTGATTTAAAAATATGTTCATTCTCTAAACGACTTTGTTTTCGTTCAGCATTTTTATCTTAAGAAATTAGGATGGACGCTGTTGGGTAATCAATCTTTGTTCTTTTTATGATAAAGAATTTGCCGATAGTGTAATTTTATTGAACAGTCTACAAAACCCTAAGACGTGTTTTACTAATCTTCAAGCGCGTGTGTATCTGATGGATTGCGAGTATTGAATTTGTCTTCAAAAAACTACTTTTACATATGTTCTTTGATTCTTTTGGGAAAAAAAATCCCGTTTTCCATACAAAAGCGATGATTTGTTTTCAATTCGTAGTATATTGCTGTGAACCGAGATGTATAAAATAATAATAACCAGATAAGAAGACCGTGTAGCTTACGAGGAAGAGGAAAAATAAAATATAGTACTAATAATTCTGGAGAGGCTGAAATATTCAAAAAGTTGACAACCTTTGTGGCGTCGGCTGTATGGGAGATGGTTGGTTCTAGGAAGAAATAGTCATCGCCCTAATTTTCAGGCTTTTCTGTACTGTTTTGAAGCCACCTGATTTGTTTATTTCTTCTGAAAAAAAATGCAACATCATGGGCATTTCTTCTTCCATATTTTCATGAGCAAATATTCTGTAATTTTTCAGTTCTCTTCAACAGATTTCCCCGTGTGTGATCCCAGGTTTATTTTTTCAATATTCTTCATCTCATTCCCTGATCTGTTTCCGTTATGAAGATTTTGGTACGCACATAACTGGTTCCGAATTCATATATGGAGTTGATGATCCGGGTATGCTCATTATCTTTTATAATACTAATGATTTCTGGAGTCCAGTATAGAGCCAATCTATTTCTGTCAGCTTGTTCTTTCAGTTCTACATGCCATATCCAGACTAGTCTCGATATCTGAAGGAATATTCATACACTAATTTCGGTCCTTATGCAGAACTGTACCTGGAAAACGAATGTACAGTGAAAGAGCGGGTAGAAGTAATGAAGATTACTCTTGTAGTCGCGATGTAAGAGGACACGTTTGCTGCTTGCTTCTTTTCCTGCACGCATACATTCAAGCACGCATATACATGATGAATCTGATGACTATGCAAATATAGAGAAACAAAGCTGATAGGACACTAGAATTATTATAATGGTATGTGATGGATTTGGACGATATTGGAAGGAATTTCATAACTTATTTAAGTAACACTGTATTGTGAGGTTTTCACTGGATAGTTTACAAAACCGCAGCACGTGTTTCGCTGTACAATACTATCCATGATAATGATTGAACAATGCTCACAAATAATGAGGCTACAGTATTAGTGAAACGCTAGCACAAACAAGCAAATGTTATTTGTGAGAATTGCGTAGTTATCATCATGGGCAGAATTATTAATTTTCATTAAATAACGGGTTGTTGTACTTATAATTCGCTATATAATAGCTTCCTCCAGCGTTTCCATACATTATGATTGCTTGAGGAAATTGTTGTATAGCGAAACATGTGTTGTGGTTTTCATACAGTATGAACACTTAAGGAAACTATTGAATATCGAAACACATGTTGAGGTTTCTATACAGTATGAAAGCGTTTGAGGAAACTAATGTATAGCGAAACACATGCTGTGGTTTTTATACAGTATGAACGCTTGAGGAAGCTATTATTTAGCGGAATACGTGTTGTGGTTTCTATACAGTACGAAAAGGCTTGAGGAAGCTAATGTATAGCGAAACACATGTTGTGGTTGTGGTATAGCGGAACACGTGTTCTGGTTTCCATATAGTATGAACGCTTGAGAAAGCTATTGTATAGCGGAACACGTGTTGCAGTTTTTACACAGAATGAAAAAGTTTGAGGAAGCTATTGTTTAGCGAACACGTGTTGTGGTTTTTATACAGTATGAACGCTTGGGAAAGCTATTGTATAGCTAAACACGTATTGCGGTTTCTATGCAGTCCGAAAACACTTGAGGAGCTATTGCATAGCGAAACAAGTGTTGCGGTTTCTTATACAGTATGAAAAAGTTTGAGGAAGCTATTGTATAGCGAAACACATGTTGCGGTTTTGAAAACTGTACAGTAAAAATCTCACGATGAAGTATTACTTGAATACATTACAATGATATTGAAAATTAAGCAAATAAAGCTATCAAATTATACAAAATTTATGTCAGAGTATCTGAATATGTGATTTAGTATACTTTATTAGTACTATCTGGAATTTTTTGGAAAAACTGTTTAGTGAGAGTCTCACAATAAAGTGTTTTTTGAATACGTTTTGTTAAATGTTCGTTCGCTAAGCATCTTTTCTCAGGTTTTGAATACCTCCAATATTTTTATTGAAGATGAACTTTTAAATTATTTGTTTGCAGAACTCGACACGTGAATCAATCTGGGTGAAATTATGAGACAAACTACACCTCAATCATGGTTTTCTCTGAAGCTGAAAGTACAAGTTTCGAAATGACAATTGTAAATTAGAGTAAATATCCACATTGTACTGACATGATTGCCCTCAAATCGATGATATTCACTCACCTGCTATGGAAATAGATTCTTCACGTTTATTGCTCGACGAAGGGCTGCAATTTGGTGCTGACAGTTCTAGAGTGGGTGATTTGCTAATGGATTCCAGCGGTGACTCGACTGATGCGGGAACTGCATTTGGTTGTTGGGAGCTACGGCGTTTCATCGACTTTGAACCGATTTTGATAGGGGCGTGCATATGCGGGTAGTTTTTGCGGTGCTCTGTAAACGAAAAAAAGATCATGTCGGTTTTATAGAATTACCTGCTACATTTGAAAAATAGTACTGGGTCTAATAAAGGAAATCACTATTGTTTTTTCTAAACGTTTCGAGTTTTCAATGTCGGCAAGAGAATCAAAGTGATTTCAGTCATTTAAACTATTCCTTTGATCATTCAATTCGGGAAGGTCACTAAAAATACTCAATTCTCTGCCAAGGTTCAATTGTTTGGAAATCGTTTATATCAATGACAACATAAACAACTACCTATCAGATGGGTTGAATAGTTCGTAACCTAACACACAGATGGCGCTACTAGAATTTAATTCATGATTTTCAGTTAATTCTAACCTTCAAAAAACAGGTGTATCAATCTCACAGCTACCGGACTACTTAGTTTGTGGGATAGAACATTTTGAGTGAAGTAACTATTGCTAGTTTGAACAAAAATGGAATAAAAGAAATTTCGCGTGTTGATAATGTATTGCTTTTTGGCGAAATGAAATACTGTTGAAGCCAAGGCTTAAAGGATTGGATTGATGAACATTATCCGGACTTTGCACCAGGAAAATCATCCGATTTGAACCGATATTGATAGGAACGTGTATATACGGGGAATTTTTGCGGTACTCTGTAAACGAAAGAAAGTTCATGTCGGTTTTCTTGGTCGAATGAATGAAATCATTATTGTTTTTTCCGGCCTTTCGACTTTTTAATGTCGGCAAAAAAATAAAAGTGGTTTCAGTTATTTGAACTTTTCGTTTGATCATTTGTGTGTTGATAAAACACTGCTTTTTGGCGAAAAAAATACTGTTGAAGCCAAGGCTTGGATTGATAAACATTATTTGGACTTTGTACCAGGAAAATCATCTAATCAGAAGTGGTTGGCTAAGTTAAAACGAGGTAAATTGAGCATGAAAAATCTTACAAATAACTATAGACCAGTCGCTTTGCTATCAGTGATATTATGGAGAAAGTCGTAAACCACCATATCATCAAATATTTGGACGACTTCAACATCTTGAGCGATCATTAATATGGCTTTCGGAAACCAAGATCAGCAGGCGACCTTTTATCGTATGTCACCCATATTTGGAATAACGCAATCGAGAAACATGGAGAATAGAGCTGTTGATCTTGATATTTCTAAGGCCTTTGTCCGTGTATGACATGAAGGTTTGCTGGCCAAACTTCGATGCTATGGCTTGTCGGATCATTTTTGTATATGGCTCTTCAGCTTCCTGAAACAACGTTCCCTGCAAGTGGCTGTCGATGGATATCTCTCGAATACTTTCACTATTAACGCTGGTGTTCCCCAGGGATCCATATTGTCTCCAACCCTCTTTTTATTGTATATCAATGACTTATTGGAAGAAACCAAAAATTCAATATATTGTTTTGCTGACGACAGCACACTTGTCTCGTCATTCCATTTGGATTTCAAGGCATCGGCTACGGAGGCACATCTTCACCGGTAGTAAGAGGCTGCATACCTTAATAAGGATCTATAAATGATTTCGAATAGGGGTGAGAGTAACCAGGATCAATTCATTGCCACAAAGACCCATGCATCGGTTTTCTCCAAAAAGATAAATGTCTCCGAAATGGATATAACAATGTCAGGTCAGACAATTCCACTTTCTGCTTTGATACGTTTGTTGGGGGGTTAAAATGGACACCAATATATTGTGGCACAATCATATCGCTGGAATTGCAAACGCTGCTTCTCAAAATCTTGGAACACTGTTCTGAACCAGAAAACTTTACACACACATCAGCAACTGCACTGACAGCAGACAAGCCCTATTAGCCTATTAGCCAACGTGTAATCTCAGGGCTAGTACTAGAGTGTCATCAAGATTTAGCCAAAGCCTCAGTAGATAATAACATCATTCCGAGGTTCGACTTCGACTTCCCCAATTGCGGAAGTGGCCAAAAGGTACACCGATGCTCAAACCCTAATGAGATGGGATGAAATCAAAGGATGCAATCTTGCCAAGATCACTTCGAGCGACTCTAGGAAGCTGGCGCCGAAGAAATATCCAAAGACCAGGAAAAATCTACGCTTAACAGTGGGATATCTGGCTGGACAGTGTCAACTAAGGAAACACTTCCATAACATGGGGCTGCACCAAGAGGCGTACATATCAGAAATACGTCACGGACTGTGGCTGCTCATCATTTTGAGGTTCAACGCAGTACACCTCGAACTTCACTGTTTAAGAACTCTTTCATCTGGAGAACTGCGTTTATGTAGAATAAACTTCCTGAGAACGTTTTTCCAAATGGATTTAATCGTTACTTTCGCACAGGCACCGCTCTGAGAGCTCCTTAAGGATTTTTATGTAGTGCTTGTGTTTTGTCCTTAAAAACAGTTTTTCAATAACTACCCCCTTGAAATTCATCGATAATGATGTTGTGATAACGACTCTACGACCAAGATACAACTATGACAAATCTAATAATGCCATACTTGGACCACATGGAAACCTTTTTCATGGGCAACCTGATGTGACACTATGTTCATATTTTGTTGCAGAATTAGGCTAATGTTGAAAATCCACTATAACATAATGATGAGAGTTTCTGTGAATTTCCAAATTTATTAAAAACTACTGTAATTATTGAGCACTGTCTTTACCTAAGAAAGATATTTTGTTTGTACTATACAATTGTACCATTCACTATTGAACGGAACCTTTATCACTCCTTCTTATTTTGTGATGCAACATACTATTATTTTCGAACAAATAAATATCTATTGTTAAATTCGTGTTCAACGTATTCGAAAAAGCCACCAGTTTCGGTAATAGAGAAAGCATTCTTTCCTTACTGGGGTTACTGCAGAATAAACAAATCCCGTCTCTTTAGAAATATGTAATTGATTTGTCATAGTCCTGTCGAACATTATGAAATTTCAGGGTGAAGCCCCGCTCAATTATATGTGAGTGTACTCAGGTGGCTCAATATGTTTCGTAAACATTGTTTATTTAGGATTTTTTACGGTTAGTATCGAATCGAATATTTTGAATCGTTCGTCCCTGAAATTTATTGAAATATAGGTATCGGTTACGAAACAGATGCATCGGATGAGCCTGTGAAAAATTTGATTGATGTCAGCGTGTTTTGGGTGTAATATTTCATAAAAAAAGCTTCTGTACACTGTGTCTTATTAGCAAACAGTAATGAAAGCTCATTATTCAGTGCATTTCTTTAATGTCCCAGGGGAATTGTTCCTATGCGAGTTGTCAGCTATGATATGACATACATTTTCAATGCCGAATAAACCAATGAATTGAAATTTTCTGTAATTATTCATCCATTTTTTTTAAGAATAAAGCCAGCAAACAAATAAATAGACAATATTAAGATCGCTCGAATCCACGAATCAAGCATAAAAATGAACAATAATATTTGCCTTGATAATTGATATAGTACAAGTTATATCTAAATATAATTCTAAATAGAATTAACGAGCTGCATTTTCAAATGGTTTTCGAATGCTCATGAACCCTAATAAAATAAATTAATTATGCATCCACGCCACCTACCAAAAGATAAGAAATTCAACGTTACTGGTATATTATGTCTAATGTCAATGGTTTCCACAAACTTCGTATTTTTGTTAAAATAATTTCAATATGAATGTTGAGCCTAGTTTTGTTAAAGCCGTCTCCCGACAACTTATCAAGAGTCGATTTTGACATGATCGATGAATTTTACTTGAAAAATTTGCAATACTTTGATACCAAAATGAAGAATAAAAATTGAAATGGTAGGTGGTATATTTAGTAGGTCCCTCTTTTTTGAATGATATTCATTTCAGACTTTGTCTTTTATCGAAAGATGGAAAGTTTTTATTTAATTTTTATTTTATCTCGGCCAAGGAGCAGTATGGTGACTGAAAAAGAAGCAAAAATATGTACAGTGAAATGTAGAATTACTCCAGAACATATCAATCCAAAAATAACCTGAAAAAATATTTTTCAGAATGTAAACTAATGACACGGAATATGCAGCAAACTAGACCAACCTTTTACAAAAAACGTTCTGTAATTATATAATTGTAACAGTTGTATTTAGACTGAATTGACAACAATAACGACAAAAATGGCGTTTGTCAAATTGGATCATCAGATCTGTGATTGGATATTAAAAACCAATATACTTGGCAACTCCGCTCTAGACACGATCAATTTAATTGGTCAACAGACACGCGGCCAATTTAAATTCTTGCTTTTCGAATTATTTTTATTTCTGCAAATATAAAGAGATTTTGGGACCGATTAGGCTTGATAAGTATAATATGTCCCTAACTCGATCAGTCTATAAGCAAACCAGTATTATTTTCCATAGCACGAAACAACCCCATTAT
>WOGO01000636.1:0-22014 GCA_015342085.1 Leptinotarsa defecta | reverse complement strand
CAAATTTGATCTTAGGTGGATTTCTATCATATTTCGCTTGTTAGCATATGTCGCAATTATTTATGTATTCTGTTATTTGGTTTTTCATGCCTGGCTAAGAGAGACTCGTTTATTCCGCGGTGACACGTTTTTTCATGGTGATATCTTATAAGTTCTGTTCGTCTATCTTCGTCCATTATGTCTTTGACGAACTGTGTCGAAATACACAGTTTGAATGATTGATTTTTGAAAAATTTTGGGAGAATGATAGATAATTTTTGGGCACGGTCAATTTCTGATTTACTAATGAATATACAATGTAGTTTTTCAGAGTTCACGTATTTTTTTGAATAATTTAATATTTCGTGTTCAAAGTTGCCAGATAAATAAACAGTTTGCCTGCGGCCTGTGCCGAATGGTTTACTGCGAATGACATGATAGGAACCAGCTTCTTTTTGATTGAATATAATCTAATTAGTAAATTTATTGATGCAATGCTCGGTTATATTGATTTTGAGTATTGGGTTTTCTATAGTAGAGTGGACGGTTTCACCGTCGTTGTTGTCAGGTGGTGGTTATAATACGAGGGGTTCTGATTAGAAGGGGGTACTATTTGAATATCAAATATTATGTTTATTTTCTTGTTGTTTTCGATGTTATGGTTGAATACCTGTTCCAAATTATCCAGGTCTCCTGTGGATACGTCTAACGGTTGTTCAGAGTTTAGATACTAATTTATATCATCATCTATGTCTCCAGGATTGACTAATATTGATTCATTGAGAATTTGATTGATTCCTACCTTTGATAAGGCAACGGCGTTTGTATTTTGTTGTCCCTTTTTGTACGTTATCTGATAGTCGTACTCCTCAAGTTTGTCTCCATCTCACTAAACGTGAGTTTGGTTCTTTCAGACTGAAAAGCCATTGGAGAGGTTTATGGTCAGTAAATGTGAGAAATTTTCTGCCAAATAGGTATGGTCTAAAATATTTAGTGGCCCATACTATGGCCAGTAACTCCTTCTCAATCGTGCTGTAGTTTACTTCAGCAGGGTTCAAGGTTCGGGATGCATGAGCAATAGGGCGATCATTTCCTATTAAGCCTTGACTCAAGACAACACAGATAGCAAAGTTAGAGGCATCCGTTGTTACTATAAAAGGTTTTTCGAAATCTGGGTATTGTAGAACTGGGTCGTTGCACAATATTCTCTTACAAAGTTTGAAAGTATTTATGAAATCTGATGAATGTTCTATTTTTTCTCCTTTTTTGAGACATTTGGTAAATGGCTCTGTTACTTTTGCAAAGTCCTTTATAAACCTTCTGTAGTATCCTAAAAGTCCCAAAAATTCTTGATATATTTGGCTGACCGGGAAATTGAAAATTTTTGAATTGAACTACTGAAAATATTTAGGGGTTTCTATAAAATCTCCAGGGTTTTCATAAACTTCACTTTGGGGATTTACGTCCGAATTGTGGTCGTAAGTGTAAGTGAGGTTTAAGCCCGAATTATATTATTGTATCGTGGTGTGTTTTGATGCTCTCTGACGTGACGGCGAGTGTGTAGACTATTCTGTCGTGTCGGGGCGCGCTCTGACGTTATTTCGAGTCAATACAGTGGTGGCCTTCGGAGTAAACGCATGCGAGCATCTACAATGTTTTCTTCTGATTCGGATTGTGATATTGAAAAAAATCTTGCGTGTCTGCAAATGTAAAGTTTACTTAAGAAGAGAAGAGAAAATATTGGGTTTATCCAGTAAATGATCTGAGAGGTAGTAGAAGCGAATATCATTTACTAGTGATGAAGAAATATTTCGTCAATATTTCTGGATGTCAAAAAATCAATTTGAGATATTACATTCTATGGTAGAAAATTATATTGAAAAAAAGTTCAATAAGTTCGTCCCACATCTTGTGCACAAATAAATGCAAATGACTATTCTCTAGCTAGTTAACGCGTCAGATTAGAAACATACTAGTGTGGAGTGTTCGGTTGCGTCATAACCCCACCATCGTTCTGACGCCGATCGGGAATCGACCGATCGTCGTCATTATAGTAATATAATTCTAAACATGATAAATGTATGGATACGATATAATTTCTGGCGCGACACGACACACCACGACACAATAATATAATTCCGGCTTTAAATTCGGAGTCAGGAATATTGCCAGAGTCGTTCGGGGCATTAGTATTTTCTGACTCTTCATTAATTTGGTTATTCGGTTACCTATGGAATGTGTTTCTGGATGTGACTGACATTGGTTCTGGTTGATTTGGAGGTGTCCTTTCTGTAGGTTTGAAGATATTTGGGGGTGGACCAAAGACTTGTCTGTTTGTTGGGAAGTTTCTGTGGACAGGTCGTGGCTGAACATTGACAGGTTGTCTGGGAAATGAGTTTGCAGAAAATGACTGAGGTGCTGAATGTCTCGTTTCGGATGTTGTTCCTTGGGGGGGTGTTATAGTTAAAATTTGGAGTGTTATATGAAAATTGTTGATTATTTCCAAAATTTTGAGGAATGTTTTGTGGGCTTGCAAATCTTGAAATTTGAGCCCCCTTGTCGCGCATCAATCACGTGGTCATCGGTAGCTGAGGGTGTAAACAGGGGGGAACACTGGTTTAGGAGCCGCCTACATGTTGTCCAACAATGTATTCAGCCAAGCTAGCGCAACATATGGAAACCCATAATCAAGCGAAATATTGCAATCTCCCGCCAAACGGCCATCTCCCGCTAAACCGGTGAAGCAGAAAGAGGAGATATGTGAAAGTACTCTAATGACTCATAGATAGTCATCTCTTACACGATTTAGTCCAGTCATTACCTGAAGTCAATTGTAGATGTTAACAATCGAAACGTCGTGAAGTAACTTGGCTTGGAATTTCTTAATTTTTTATTTAATTGCTCTATTTTTTACTTGTATTTCATTTCACTGTTACTTCAATTCAGGGATTTTTTGCTTAATATATTTAGCTATTCCCGTTAATTTTTTATTTGAATTGGTTGTTTCAACCGTGGAAAAACCCACGGCCTTCAAACCTGGAAAAAAGTAACACCTCGGACAAGAAAGCCTTAACCAATTTGTCGAAAGTTATTTTCTTTACCCTATATTCTATATTTTGTACTTTTCCTTTTAGTAGCGGATTATTTTCTCCCACGTCAGCATTTATTTCTTTCAGGATTTTATTTTTCCATTATATAGTTTTTTCAATTAAGGAATCTGGGTCTTCTAGGTTATAATTAATGTCACTCTCTAGATCTTCCAAAGATTTTGCTTATAGGAGTAATTTTTAATTTTTTATTTGCACAACTTGGATGGAATGTAGTTACTCCACACATTACATTTTTTCATTTGCTACTGTTTTTTTTAGTATTTAAATATTAACTAAGTTGAATGACTATCAGCCATGCCGAATATTTTGATTACTCTCAATGGTCGATGTTTCAGAAAATAATCTTTTTCCATTTTCAAAACAAAAAATTCATTTCAGAATTTTTGATTCTGAATGGCTATATTTCTTATATTATTGTATCGATTTAGCTTTGTTAATTTTTCAGTTTGTTTAAATTGCTGAAATGACTAAAATACCGCAATCACAGCAGAATAAATAAATATTTTATTTCTATTGGACTTTGAACTGTTTCCAAAACATAAATATTATCTATAAAACTGTTGAATTATAAATATTTTCTGTAAAACTAATTCAACTTTTGCACGGTTATGAACTTTTTGAAATGATAGATTTGTATGTAAACAAAATTCAATATTTTTCATTGGAATCCCCTTTTTCCGTTTTCAAATTTGATCTATCACTTTCTAGTTCATCTTTCAACGTTCACATGTAGGTGAAACATTGAAAACGGAGCAAATTTAAAAAGATAATTTTCATTCACATCGTTGATATTATAAGAACTTTTTTCAAAATAATTTAACGAAAATAATCTTTACTGACCCTACATGTCTTATGGACTTCTGGAATATGAGATCAATGTTTTAAATTCGTTCGAACAAGCTCATTCCCAGGCT
This sequence comes from Leptinotarsa defecta, assembly GCA_015342085.1. Classification (NCBI taxonomy): domain Eukaryota; kingdom Metazoa; phylum Arthropoda; class Insecta; order Coleoptera; family Chrysomelidae; genus Leptinotarsa; species Leptinotarsa defecta. Next base: position 18,011 of record WOGO01000636.1, on the reverse strand, counting down.
GTATTTAGAAATCAATTAAAATATTACTAGAAATTAGATAACAAATTATAAATTTAGAGATTTGAAAAGCTACTACCATTTGCAATGTTTTGGTAGGTTTCCGGGTTTTGCAGTGGTCTTCTTTAGTTACAATCTTCAAACATTTCAACTGCAACTGCGGCAGTCATCTTCATTGGTGTGGTCGAAGAATTTTCTTGACGTATCAACTGAAACTACCATTTGGAATGTTTACATTTCTGTTGCCTATTCATTTCCTAACAGTTCTAAAATATAGAAAGCTTACAATTACAGAAAATTTGAAAATATATTTTTTTCATGTACCTATGAAATTGAAAGCAATTATACAAATAGATATACAAGCAGAATTAGAAATTCACATATCTTTAAACTCTCCTGTTTTATTCAACAACAAAATATCAGGATTTTCTTTTTCAAATTCGCCAGGCTCGCGTTCACGATCCTCTTGACCCCATTCTCCTACCGAACTCATAACATTTGGTTGCCTTGTTCTCTCAAATGCCTCTCTCTGTAAAATACTGAATAATAAATTTCGAAGTGAAAGTAATTCCAAAATAGGACGCATACAAAAAACTATGTATTTTATTTCATACTGGGAATATGTGTTGGGATTCACTATACTTTTTAATTTATGCAGAAAGTACTTACCTCTGTATCCATTTTTGCGAATTTGTCAAACATGTTAGCATATATTTTCTTCTCTTCATATAACTGTTTTCTTATTATTTTCTTGCAAAAATCTAGTTTACATTTCACAACAGTATTATCTGGATTTATTTCAAGACATCTCATGAAGTCTTTACTAGCTAGATCTGGTTCCTTGAGATTAAGTAATGCTTGACCTCTTCTATAAAAGGCCTTCTCGTTGTTCGGATCAATATCAAGTGCAGAAGTTGCTGCATCTCGGGCTTTAGGATAATCTCCAAGTTTCAACTGGCATAAAGAAATATTCAGGTAAGAAGCCAGCAAGAGAGAGTTTCTCTCTGCCTCTGGTGAATCTGAAAACATAATCAAGTAAGAAATGAAGAAAAAACAATAGATAGGTACAGGAGTTTAATCTTCCCTTGAAGATGATCACTTGGTGATCGAAACACGTGTCGAGATGTTAAAATAATGGTTTGGTGTTGGAATAAAACTTCAGTAATATTCAACATTCATACTAACCAAATACATTTGCCCTCAAAACAACATTGTTAATAATTTATATCACCACTGAAAGGTATTTTTCAAATAAGTAGTACAAAACCTTGTAACAGGTTAAGTCAACATTTGGCCTCTCACATTTTCTTCACATTTAGTGAACAATTTCATAAATATTTTTGCACTTAAAAATTGTTTGAAGTTGGACTATGCAACATTAGACATTAGCCAAAATTATTTTTGTCAGTTACCTAAATCAAAACTGAATATAATTCATCTACATGATCTGGTGGACCATTCAATAGACGTGGACAACCATTTCTTCTTTGAAAACATTCACATTTCAGAATCTGAAAATAATCTACATAAAACCCACATAAACAACAACTGTACAAAAGTGGATCAACTGAACATGATTAAGTGAACATGACAATGGAAAACTTCAATATGTTTTAAGTCAGCTAAAAAATAAATAGAGAAAAAGAATCATTAGGTCGTACCTAATTTTGATTAACCACCACTAAAGTTGTGAAAACTGTTTGGAATAACAAATATTACTTCATGAAGAAATCTTTAAAATATGAAATTGAAGATACAAAATTAGACCCGTTGCCTGTTGGCATTGTCAGCACCGGGCTGGCGGTCCTCGATTCATACACATAGGGTGTTACAGTTTTATGCGATATTTTTTTTTCAGCCCTACCTGAAAATCAGAAAATTTATAGAAAAAAAAGAATATTCCTGTTACTCTTGGTCTTACATTGAATATTATTTACAATGAATTCTACAGAGTTATTGAATTGTTAATTTTAGAAACGACATTTCGTATAGAAAAATGTTATTCCATGATTACCATGAAATTATAATATCGAAAAATTGAAATTCAAATTTTCGCGCATATTTCAATTGTCTAACTTCTAGTTGTACTCGAACTATCTGTGTATTTGGGAAACCGTTCCACGAAAAACACTACTTTTAAAGATCCTGGACCAACACTCCATGCACGATGGCTTTCGAAAGCCATTTATTACTTGAAAATTTTCTCTTAGCAGAGTAGAAAGCCACTCCATCATAACTGTATTTTTATAACATTATTATTGTATGTATGAGCATGGTATTGTGCGCCTTTGTCAATTCAAGCTCCGCGACAAATTTAGAATTTTTCAAATATTTATCGGAATATGAAACCATCAATAAGAAAATTTCAGAAGAACCGTTGAAAAAATTAGCACTCATCTCTAGTATTTTTCTGAAGAACTTATTTGTTTATCACTTTTCAATGATAATGTAAGGTCAGAAATTAAAATTGAAATTATTGAATCAATGAACCAAAAAGCTAACGAAACTACAAATTTAAAACGTGTTAATATCAAAAAAGTCAAGATTGATTTCTTCATGACAGAATTTCTGAAATTGAATGTTGACATTTAAAAACAAATACGCGTCACAAATGATATTGCTAAACGAGAAGTTCAATTGATGGAATCATATAATCGGAGTTTAACTTATGAGGAACAGAAACAATACTCACTGCAAGTTGTAGCAATGCATATAAAGCAATTTCCAAATGCTAACAAGCAAACATTATTGCTACCACTAACTCAGAAATGGGAGAAACCAAAATTAATTTTAGTAATTCTAATGATTTATACTCGTACATTGAAGTTTACACAGTGCATTTCCCCAACTTTTGATTTTTGAACGGGTCAACTCAAAAAATTGAAATTTGGGAAAATGAAATTGATGCATAAATACTTTATTTTTGAAGTGAACTTGACAGATGAAACTTTCAAGATCTGGGAAAAAATTAAACATAAAGGGGGGTCTTGTGACACAATGTTTTGAAGCTCGTGACGAATACTAAACCCTAAACCCTAAAATATGAAGTCAATATCTTCACCAACTACAAAATGGCAGAACATTTAATAATTTCCTGAAGGAAAACACATTAATATCGATATTTCTAGAAATATTCCTTTTTATCTGCCGTATGGCAATTCCAACAACCCGATAAGGTTTGTTAAGTTATTTTTTGTTTATGAAAACGACAAAAAATGTCAGTACTACAATGAACATCATTGTTCAGTTAGAATATTCTCATTTAGTTTTCGGTTTTACTAGTAGAAAGGTACCACGTCAACAATCTCTGAAATGGTCAATTCTCGTCCATTGAAAGAAAAAATTGAAGCGATTTTTATTTACTTTTCCGAATCCTATCTGTAGAAAATATTTGATCGAACTTGTATCCAAATTCACAACTACCGGTAGTGTACATAACAAAAAGCCCCCAGGTCATCCGTCCATTCCAGAATAACAGCAAGTGCAAATAATTGGTGAGATGGTAGTAAATCATGAACAGTATACTTATTCCGACGCGAATGTTTGTGAAGTGTCTCCTTCTTCTGTATGGAGACTTTTGAAAAAGAATAGGTATCATGCATAAAAAATTAAAATGCTACACCAATTAACTGAAGGTGACCCTGATCGAAGAACAGAATTCTGCGAAATCATGACGGAAACCATTGCAAGGCATCCTACCTATATCAACAATATTTATTTTAGTGATGAATGTACATTTTTTTAAACGGAAATGTTCACAGACAAAATTTCCGTTATTGGAGTGACACCAACCCTCACGTTTTCCGTGACACACATACCCAATATCCAGAAAAAATTAACGTTTGGGCAAGAGTATTGGGAAACCAAATTGTAGGACTTCTTTTTACTGATCAAAATTTAACATGGGAACTGTATTTGAATATGCAGGAAACTACTGTTGACCCTCTCATCACTGAAATCGTCGAAGCGATTCATAAATAATTTTATATGGATATTGTATTCCAGCAAGATGAAGCACCTCCACATTACACCAGAGAAGTATAAAACTATTTGGATACTACTTTTCCCGGTCGTTGGATTGGCCATCGAGGTCCTACAGAATGGCCAGCCCCCTCGCCAGATTTGACACCTTTGGACTTTTCTATGGGGCTATTTGAAGCAAAAGGTGTACGAAACTGAATCTGCTTCAATTTTGGATATACGGCAGAGAATAATAAATATTTGTAGAGATATTGACGTTACTGTGTTCAAAAATGTCCGGCATGAAATATCGGATAGGCAGTTCATATGTCGAAAAGTTCAAGGCAACCATTTCAAGCATCTTTTGAAATGACCTCAAGCTTATTACCTCATATTATTTAGTGAAATGTCAATGTAATCAGGCAATTATTAAAAGTTCCGCCATTTTGTAGTAGTTGAAGATATCGACATTATATTCTAGGGTTGTGAAGCATTTGTCAGGAGCTTCAAAAAGATGTGTCACAAGACCCCCCTTTTCATTTAATTTTTTTCCCAGATGGCACCCAGTCGCCATCTTGAAAGTTTCATGTGTCAATTTCACTTCAAAATAAAGTATTCCATGCATAATTTCATTATCCTAAATTTCAATTTTTTGACTTTACTCGCTCAAAAAATAAAAGGGGGACATCAAAGAAAAGCACTGTATATTTATTTACTAAATAGAAATTATAGCCTATGAATAGAAATTCTGTAACTTCACAGCGTCTATTGTGAATGATATTTACTGTAATATTGGAAATTTCCTATTTCAAGAAAATTTGTTTTCAATTAACATTCACCTTTCTAGCTCTATAACTCAAAACAGAGTACCCTCTACAAAGTCTGCACACTCATTTTTTCAATAAAAAAAATAATAATAATACCGAAAAATCGAGTTGAAACCGGAGAAAAAAATTCCCGTGTTATTTTTATGTGAAATCGAATGTTGTCGGTTGTCAAATGAATTGAAATACATCGTTGTTTATGGGGCGATGTTGCATTTGAAGCGTTGCCGGTTTCAAAATTAAACATGAGGGGTTAGGAATACGACTCGATAAAAAATTGTATGATAATGAAACGACGACGATGACTAGGAGGACCTAACGTTCCAACGTGCGATCCCTCAACGTGCAGAGATTGTTTCAAAATACGCCATGAAAAAAACATGGCGTCAATGTGTACAAAGTGTGGCAAAATACACCATTTAAGAAAAAAACATGGCCGTTTAACAGGACTCTAACGTTTCAACGTACGATCCTTCAATGTGTACAATGTGATGAAACATAAAAACTTTGAAAGTGACGTTGTCAGCGTGGAAGGTAGAAAATGTGTGATGATTTGTGAAAATGAATGAGTTATTACAAAAAAAAGGTGGCTCAACATGTACTAAGTTGTATATTCGTTAATAATGATAGGATCGTCACGTACAGTATGTCAAATGAAAGGGAAACGAATGCAGAATATATCGATGATGATAAAAACAAAGATGACGCAACATGTCAGAAGGGTACTGAGCCTCATCTTCGTTAATGATAGTTGAATATCAACGTGCAGCACATCAAATGAAAGAGAAACGAATACGGACAATCTTGACAAGGAAAAAACAAAGATGGCGTAACATGTCAAGAGGACACTAAGCCGCACTTTCGTTAATAATAGCCGGATCGTCACGTACAGCACGTCAAATGAAAAGGAATGAAATGTAGAATTCATCGATAAAGAAGAAACAAAGATGATACCAAAAGGGCACTAAGTTGTATCTTCGTTAATAATAGTCACATCATCGCGTGTAGCACATCAAATGAAAGTGAAACGAATTCAGAATGTATGGACAAAGAAAAAACAGATGGCGCAACATGTCAGAAGTCCACTGAGTTGTATATTTGCTAATAATGATCAGATCGTCACGCACAACACATCAAATGAAAGGAAACTATATGCATGATTCATCAGAAAAGAAAAAAACAAAGACGATTCCAACAGGGCACTAAACCGCATCTTCGTTAATAATGTTTGGATCCCAATATGCAGCACATCAAATGAAAGAAGCAGGGTTATAGAATTTATAAAGAGAATTCAAAGATAACGTCTTGTCGAAACAGCACTAGCTCACATCTTCGTAGACAGATTATGATATAACACACATGAAAGCGTCATGGCTCATAAAGAAATGTCATGGTGGCATGTCAAATGAGCATAAGGTATGCATGTCATGAAATAATTTCGAAATTAATATGAGAAGCATGTGTAAAGTTGTAGAGATATTGAGAAAAAAATAAAAAAAAAATTTGATTATCCACCTTTGATATATCTTTACGTTTCATGCAAAAAATAAAATAATCGGTAATGATATATTTGGATTTTTTATGGTGAGAAGGTTTCAAATCCATCAAAAACAAGGTCAATGGATTTTTTTCGATGTCATTTTCTGAACTCAAATAGGCCTCATAACTTATTTCAGTTATATTACCTGCAACAGACCGATGTGGGTAGGTACTTATTTCTAATAATTTCACTTGTTGATTATGAAAAATATAATATCGAGCGCCTAATGTGAAATAACATGGAAGAAATTGTAAATTTAAAGAAAAATCTTGAAAAAACTTAAAAATATATGTTATTAGGTTATGGATAACTATAATTGAAATTCAATAGCAGCAGTTTGAATCATAATCAAACCAGGTGGAACCTTAAAATTTTGAAGACGAGAGATTCTGAAATTCTCAAGATATGTTTTCACTATTACACTGTCACCACTGAACAGGCTAGGTTGGCGTAAAGTTGTGTGTAGTTGATGGCCGGGTGAAGACCAGAAGTAAATAATAAACAATTTCAAGCTTGAAGTAAATGAGCCAAATGTCCACCTTCTGATAAAATACACAACTGCAATGGATTTGTCATTGATTATCTGACACATTCAAAAATATCCGGAGTATCCCTTATGACATTGGGTGTGTCATTTATTCGATTCTTCAAGTTATTTACATATAGTACAATAGCTTTATAAACATGAGCCTTCAGATGACCCCATGAATAGAAATCTAGAGGATACATATCAGGGCTGCGAGCTCGCCAATTTTGGGGTCCTTCACGCCCATTCCAGCGATTAGGGTAGGTGATGTCAAGATAATGAAAAGAAAAGTGGCGTAGTATACGATGAAGCAGTCATTTCTGTCATCGCATAAAAAATTCACAAAATTATAACACTCTGAAACAGTCATTTTGGTCACTTCAGCCACAGCAAAAAACACATTTTTTTCAAGCATATTTTTTTCCAAAAACTCATGTGATTTGCTATGTCACGAAAAATGATAATAAAATAAGCACATCTCCATCTCATTACATATAAATTTCAAGAAATAACCATCAACAGATGTTGGAAATTTTTATTTAGTCTAAACATTTACAATTGAATTGATCAAAAACAAAAACCTTTTCTGTGAAGAACAGAGATTTCAATTAGGATATTGAGAAAAATAGTAAATCAGTATACTTTGGTTGAAACATAATGATTCGTAACAACGCCACCACGTGAGGGAGCAATATTTTTCCTTTTGAATAGATAAAAATTACTTGTAGACTGAAATTAGCGTCATGTTCGTTTTGAGTGAGGGTTAGTAGAATTGGAAAGGGGGATGAATTTGGAAGTTTCTAACGTAGGAAGAAAGTATTCATAAATTTAAAAAACAATATACTGGAAAATATTTATTGATATCTAATCATTCCATTAATATGTCCTCAATTATATCATATTGAGACAGTTTGCTGCCGTTGAAGTTTTTTTGAATCTCTATACCTCAAATCTACTAATAATAGGAAGTAGTTAGTTGAACATTCATTAATGATATGAAAATCTTGTCTCAGCTGAACTCCAGCCAAATACATATCTACTAATGATCATCAAAGGGAGTTAATCGTCAATATCCATAGCATTTGATGTTTGATGGATAGAAAAGTAACTCCAAGAAAGCGTATCATGTGAATCTGGAATTATATAACGCTTATCATCTTCAGTGCTGAGGGCAATCTTGTATTGGGCAATGGAATGTACTTGATGTTCATCGGATCGAATCAAATTTTGGGTGACACTTATATTCTTCCAATTACCTAGGTAATTCACATAATCATCAAACGTAATTTTCACCACAGAAGATTTGACCCATTTGCCTTCTTGGTAACCCCCAAGCATGAGATGATTTGATTAATTTCATCCCATCATTTACCAACTGACGCCGCTTCTTTTTGATACCATCCTCCGTCACCAACATCCTAGTTGTATACAATTTCGATCTAACGCCTATGTAATCCGTCATCAGAACTGCATTATTCTCATCATTCATCATCCCGAGAACATTTTTATTCACCAAAGGAACATTAAACTGATTGTTGGAAGGATAATCTGAAGTATCGAAGAATTCGTATGATTTCATGAGGATTCTGTTTGCAATATTTCATAAATCAGGCATCTGTATCGATGTAGAGAATTATACAATTGAGTCTAAGATATTCTGTCCTACTTGTATCGGTTCATTTGATTACACTTGCAGTTTTCTCAGTTCGACTGCCACCAAATTCTCGATAAAGATCATGCAATTTTTAAACTACGGCTTAAAAATATAGGCCTCGGCTACGTAGCGACCAGCCCATTTGGTGAGGTGTTAAATGTTGACAATTTTTATAATGTCTTTCATAGTTTTCCCGAATACTGATTGTTCATTAGCTTGTACAGGTTTTTCTCAAACTCATTCGTAGCCCTTTTCTGCAACTCAGTATTCAAATCAATATAGGATTCCAACATGGTGATTGGTTAAATTGAAGTACTCGATGAATTTTCGTGATGACAAGACCATTAGCAATGACTTGTTTGAGGGCGCCATAATGAATCACATATTCTGCTTTGTGATGGAGGGTAGCCATCAATTTGGTGATCTCTTTAATCGATTCAGGGGGCTTTTTAATTTTTGGATTTATATGTTCAGGGCAGTATGGTAAGTCTTTGTGCGACTTTGTGACTTTGTCACACCTATTGGTGTGACACCCAAGTCAACTTGTCAGGTTTTTATATCAGTGTCGGTGACATAAAAACCACAGTTTATAAATGTCTTTCATTGATATAAAAACGATAAAATAATGATGAATGAAGATAACATTTTTTTACAACATTATGATTATTTCCTTCTTTTGTTTACTTTAAAAAATTATTTTAAACGAAGTATTAAAATTTTCAGAACTTTCATCATGCAATCTTCTTTTGTATTCAAGTAGGGCTCCACGAAGCGAAAAAATTTTACGGTAATTATTCAAATATTTATTTCACTTTGAACGATAAAGATAGTTTTAGAAAAATTTGTTAATTAACAATTGTCTAGCTTATTGAAAAATTAACTTTAATGAAAAATTGCACCGGGAATCAGTTCTCTAAGGTGTTTAGATCATATCATAAAGTACCCCAAAAAAAATATTTTCAAGTTACGTACTCGCTTAGAAACCATGCGCGCAACCTAAAAGTGGCGCGCGGACGGCTATTTTCAGCGTTAAATTAAAATTATAAATAATGGAGATACGGTTTCGGGAGTCGAAACTCTTTTTTTAGTAAATTTCCTCCTCTTCGAAGACCTCTTTTTCAAAATTCAAAAGTATTTATAGTTCACGAACTATAACCAACAAAACCGAACACTGCTTTCTAGGGTTTTTAATTGTTTATAACTTTTAGAATTTTTTATGAACTAATTTACTTTTTTTTCACAATGATCTAGGCAATATTCCGGATCGATTTATATTAACGTAAGTATTTCTGAATTCGTGAACTCATATACTAACAAAGTCACCGAAAAAGAGAGAACAGCGCTATGTTGCCGACATCTCAGGGTCTCACTTTGCACGCAGCAATTAAATCGAAGGCACCTTTGGAATACACGAATGAAAATATACGGGAGGAACAGCGACCTCAAGCGTCCAACCATTGAACTGAAATATATGCGGTGAACGGGCTTTCATACCAAATGAGGTCAAATTTTTTTTTTTGCGAAATGACAATATCTTGTGGTGAGATACTCATTATAACTATTTAATTCACGAAACAAAGTGAGGTCCGTATATTGGTCCTCACTTTGTCGCGGACCTCACTTCAACCGTAATTTTTCCATGGAAGTGGCTCACTTCCTACTCTGGGAGACTATATATATATATATATATATATACATTTTTAAACCAAGTTGAGATCCGGATAAATCTTGGGCAACCTGAGATCTACCATAACCATTATGAATTTCCGAATATATTTTACATAAATATTGAGGAAAAGATCGTTTTTATGTTTACCATCACAGAGGGGAAGCATTTTCTCATGATAAATTTTTATGATGAAATCAAACCAAAGCGAGATCTACGAAATAATACAGCTAAGTCGAGATCCTACAGTGGATATATTGACGTTTATTGGTAAAGGTGAGATCCCGCGCTGTTGTCAATAGTAAAAATTCAAACCTTGTTGTCCCTTGTGGAGCAGCACTCTTTAAGTTAGTTTAGTTTCGTTCGGACCTATTTGAGTGAAGGAGTGATTAATTTTGCATCGAATATGACCGCTCGTAGTAAAAGACTGGTGGAATTGGCTCTGAATAAGGAAGTAAAGCATACTGCAGAAAGGGAAGGTAAGTTAAATCATGATTTTTTTTATTCTGCTTTTATTTCTGAATTCCCCAAAGAGCCATAGGCATGAGTACATTTTCATATGGTTCGAAATATGACGTTTCCGCATTTTAATGTAAGCAATATTTTTCATAATATACTCTTATGCTACTGATTTTTCTTTAACATTGATTCTACTAGAATTATGTCGCACGGATAATGAGCACTCTCAGCACTCTGAAAACGAAAATTCGTTCTGTAAGGACTACGTAGTGGAGGATTTAGAAGGAGGGGAAAATGTCTGGAATGAATTTAATGAATGGAAACAGAAGCAAATTGAAATGAACGAAGAAGTTGAATCAAACCACACTGAAGAAGAATATAAATCATCAACGGATTTTATTGATTCATCAGTAAGTTTTTTCCATACTTTCAGTTTTGTGTTCGAGTTATATCACTATTATAAAATATTTTCTGTATTTGCTAGACATCTTGGATTCCAGATGAGGAGAAAGAATCCAATTCAACAAGTGAGTGTCCGTCAGGTACTTCAGAAGAAATTCCAATTCAAGAATTGTTGCAATATCAGGTACTCAATATATTATTTATTTTAGGCGATGTAATTAACTTGAATAATATGTATCGGGGAATCCCAGTCGCGTAGGAACATAAACTTGGAGTTTGAGATGAATAAATGCTTGGTAATTCGTATCAAAATTGATACATGCAACTCCAAAGGTCGCTAATTACAGAATTCTGATCGAGAATCGGTTTTATTTTTTTTATTACAACTTTTTTTTAACTTGCTTCGATCGTATGTCAGTCTTACCGGTTCAAAATTTGTAATCCATTTTCAAGCATTTGCTGGCATCCGATTGAGCTGAAATTTGGTAGGTGTTCATAATTCCGGTGACAATGCATTATGAAATTTCTGTTAGAGAAAAATACAAAATGGCGGACGAGTTTTGCGATTATAGTCCGAGTCTATTTGAAATTGGTATGTGAAGATTTTCGGGGTTATGAATTTTTTCTCAAAATTCATAAATTCAAGATGACGGAGCAGTTTTGCGATTATGGTCCGATTCTGTTCAAAATTGGTATATGGGGTTTTCGGGGTCGGATATTATGATTTTTCTTTCAAAATTCATAATATGAAGATGGCGGACGAGTTTTGTGATTATGGTCCGATTGTATTCAAAATTGGTATGTGCGGGTTTTTGCATTCGGAGATAATGATTTTTATAAAAATACATGGGATGAAGATGGCGACGAGTTTTGTTATTATGGCCTGATTCCATTCAATATGGTATGTGGGGGTTTTTGGGGTCGGATATCATGATTTTTTTGTCTAAATTAAAATTTCAAGGCGGCGGACGAGTTTTGTGACTTCTATTCAAAATTGGGATCTAGGGGTTTTTGAGGTCGGATATTATAATTTTTTCGTTTAAATCAAAAATTTAAGATGGCGGACGCGTTTTGTGAATTATGGTCCGATTCTATTCAAAATTTGTATCTATGGGTTTTTAAGGTCGGAAATTATAATTTTTTGTGAAAATTCAAAAACTCAAGATGGCGGACGATTCTATCAAAAATTAGTATCTAGGGGTTTGTGAGGAGTTTTTTTTGAAAAAATGTTTGACCATCATGAGTGATTCATTTATATGATGAAATAAAGCCGTTTAACTCAAAAGAAAAAATTATTCCTTCATAAATTCGTTTTAGGAAAAAAAATATTCGCAAGAGAATATGATTGATATCCAAAATACGAGTATTGCTTTAGTTCTTGAAGAACAAACCCCAGCATCAATCAGCAATAAAAATCTTCAAGACGTCAGACCGACAGTGAACATTATACAAAATATCATCGTAAGTTATATTACCTGTTTCAGTTAGAGAAACAACATTTCAAAAAGAAGTTCTGAATACAATATAATTCAATTTCAGTTAGATTCAACCAAAGAAAAGGAACCAAAAACAGTAGTACCAGAAAAAAAAATTAAAATAGAGGTGAGAAAAGCTGATCTGAAATTAAAATTGTATTGATATAAAAAGAGAATTATTGTAATTTTCTAAATATACCAAGTCACACAGAATGGCCCTATTGAAACTGCCATTCTCGAACATGACGGCGCCTCTGTTGATTATAGGCGATTTCAAATAAAAATGCATCCTGCAAAATATTTAAACCTACGTTGTTAGTAGATATTTTCATATATCTTTTATCGACCATGTGTTTTCATTGCTTTCATAACATTACTTTCAACAGTCTTTTGGTACTTTGTATTTGTTTACCAAACTATATAAAATAATGAAATTACTATACTCCATATTTGTTCACAAACGCTAGTGCCACTATCAGTTCATATGATTTCTATTTGAAAGAGAGCTATGCTATAATAACACTGAACTTTCTCAAGTCAAACCTCTAGGGGGTAGCATCTTTTTAATTCCTTTCAAGAGCGATGAGGATCAAATTATACCTTCTCTAGAAGTCTGTCGAATAGCTATGTTATGTGAACTTTGATAGAATGGACATTAAAAATTAGTGTCAATGAATATTTAGTTAGCTGAAGTAAAAACGTCCAAATCTGAATTTGTTGTGAATTATTGCATTCGATGTTCCTCCGTTCCGATATTTCTTACGACACTGTTCTGTAATCCTTTGTTGCCTAGGTGGTTTAACTTCGTGGCAAACAGTTTTGGAACTGGTGAGTAAAAATCGAGGAGTGGAAAGTTTGAAAGTCCATTCTGTGTGATTTCATACCTCTTTTCCACTACTTATTTATTTTTTAAATCGTAGAATATTGGAAAAATAGGCGATTCAGAGAAACTAGTCGATGTTAGTCAACGGAAAAGTAGAATATGGGATAAAAAAGACAGATGCGTTTATTGTGATCGGGACTGTACAAATTTCTCGAGGCACTTATTCAGAAATCACGCCAAAGAAGATTCTGTATGTAAAATCATGCAGCTTCCCAAAGGTAATACGAAAAGGAGGCAAATGATCAATATTTTACGAAAAGAAGGAAATTTAACTTTGCTAGATGAAAACAAAATCAGACCCGTTCAAAGAGCAACACGAAAATATGAGGGAGGCCAAGAAAACACTAAAGAAGCTATTGAGTTTATGCCATGTCCTTATTGCAAGGGTATATATCGTTTGAGAACTCTGCGAAAGCACTCGAAAATATGTTCATGCAATCCGCGTAATGGCGAAAAATGTAACGTTGCTAGTCTAGGACAAAATCTCTTGGTTTTCAAAGCTTCTCGAAAATCCTTTTTGGATAAACTGAGATTGAAGAATGAGGTATTTCCGAAGATGCATGCAGACAGAGCTTCGTTCAATGGTAAAAATGACCCCGTTATTTGTCAGTATGCTGAAGACTATTTACGTAAACACAAAAGACCTCATATTAGAAACGCAGTTTCTAATAAAATACGAGAACTCGGTAGACTTCTTATTCCCCTTCGGGATATCTATGGTTTCAATACATTGCTGGAAGCAATGAACACGAAACACTATGATAAGGTTGTTCATGCAGCCCAAATAATTTCTGGTTATGATGTCACGTCGAAAACATTTCAATCACCTTCTTTAGCAATGCACCTAAGAACAATCCTATTGTTAGCATGTTTAGCAGCAAAAACACTTCTATTGAAGCAAGATCCTGTTTTACCAGTAACCAATTACACAGAAGCACTTAAGAATGTGAAAAACTTTCGGTTACTGATAGACGAAAGATGGAAATTCGACATGAGTAGTTTAGCATTGAAAGACCTCAATGAAAAACACGGAAAAAAAACCCACTCGCTACCTATAACAAGCGATGTCATTAAATTTAGAGAATATGTCGTCAATATTGCTGAACAGAGTGTTGATGTATTGAAAGAAAATATTAATGATCTGAAATCTTTCAAAACATTAACCGAGGCTATTCTTGTATTGACTGTTCTATTGAATCGAAAAAGAGTTGGTGATGTGCAATATATTAAACTCGATTCTTATAAGGAGAGTACAACCAGCAGAAATCAAGAAGAATGCATTAATGTATTATCTGAGTCAGAAAAGCTGTTATCTGTGCATTTTAAAAGAATTGTTTCCATTGGAAAGGGCAGCAAATCTATTCCAATTCTCTTCCCCAAAAATATTCAGACATATATTGAAATTCTTCTATCTAGTAGAGAGAAAAATCAATTGGTCCCAAATGAAAATCCATTTCTATTCGCTTTGATCGGAAGTAAAGACAAATGGATGGATGGATCATCAGTTCTTCGTAAATATGCAGCATTATGTGGCGCTGAAAATCCAAAAACATTAACGTCCTCACGTCTAAGGAAACAAATAGCTACAGTTCTACAAGTCATAAATTTGAATGAAACGGAGAAAGAGCAGGTGGCGTCTTTCATGGGACACACAAAAAAGACCCATGAAGAGTTTTACAGGTGAAGTTACTTATATGTTTGAATGTTTCATATTTCATTGCTTCCTCACGTGATAAGTGGTTTTACCAATTCAACCATATTCCATATACTATATTGAATTTGAAAATGAGAAGTTAAGTGTCAAAGAACTTTCTCTAAAACTATAAGGAAAATTCATTACAAGTAATATTCGTAGTTTGAAAGTTGTTTGACAGTACTGTGCCATTACACTTCCATTTCCAAATTGACTCCCATTCCCAAAAACCATACAATTAACTAATTAACTGCATATTTATATAATTATGCATGTATAGGCTTCCACAAGATGTATTCCAAACAGCGAAAATAGCCAAATTGTTATTGATGATGGATAAAGGAGAGGGGGCAGATTTCAAAGGAAAAACTCTTGAAGAAATCGATATTCATCTGGACAATTTAGAGGAAGAGAACTGTCCAAAAATAGAGAGCGATATAGGTAAATCATCCCAAGTATATTCCAATTACTAAGTCTTGAAGGGTACAAACAGAAAAGTCGATTTCTATTATTAGGAGGCATGTTTCAATTTAAAAAACCGATTTTCTTCTACTTCTGTGCACTCCAGGGCCCATTACACAATACTTTAAAATGAAATTTTCAGTAAAATCATCCTTCATTTGAATAATGTTCCAAATCTGGTTAAGGCTGCAGGTTGTTTCATCAAAGTACTCCATTGTTTTTCAAACAGCTCACCCGACAACACCTTGAATAACTTAAAGATCGAAGTTATCAAGGGTGTTGCGTTTTGAATGGCATATCTTGTATATGTTTTTCACTGAACTAAATTCTGAACTTAATAACTTGATTTTTTTTCTTCAAATTTTTTTTTAGATTCTGATAACGAAGCAGAGAAAACTCAAACACCTGTAGATGAGGATCACCATTTCAGCTCTAAATCTAACGAAGGTAGATTACACATTTACTTAAAAGTTTCAGATTGATTATTTTTTTATAGGAAATGATTTTAAGAGGAAGAGAATGGGTAAAAAAACAAAGTTACGTGGATCGTGGAGCAGCAAACAAAAATCTTTAATGGAGAAGTTTTTCAAAAAACATATTTGTGAAAAGATTACTCCTAAGAAGGAAGAGTGCCTACAGTTAAGAAATGAATACAAAGATATGTTCGAAGACAAAACTTGGGTGCAAATAAAAGTTTTCATTTATAACACCTTCAGAAAGGAAAAAAAATGAGTTCCTATTAATAAAGTGTCAATAAGTATTCACGTGTCTTCTTCTTGTCATCTTGTGGTACCCAGATTTTGTGTAATTTCTGATTTACCAACAAAAATATAATAACTCAATACACATGGTTTGAGGTTTGGTATTTTATGATTGTCTATAATTTCTCTAGAACTCCCCCAGAAAATTCTTGAGAAAATGTTTCACCTCACATCACACGACTACTATGAGAAAAGAAAATCGGTTACCAAACTTTCCCTCTTCAAGCTTTTTAAGTCTGGAATTCTCAATATTTAACCATTGATGGATCAAATTGCAACTATTTACTTCAGACGTTCTTTGAAAGAAGCGAGATGTCACAGACGGATGTGTGAGTGATTCTATGAACTATTTCAGATTACATATCCTTAGGAACGAGCAAAACATATTTTTTATCAGCCAACTTTCGAAAAAGGTCATTTGAATACCTACCGAAAATCCAAAAATATATTTTTTTTATCTCTCTTATGTTTCAGAAAAGGTTTTGGGAACTTTCGATTATGAAATATAAATTAAGGACTCTTAGCTTTTATTCAATTGCACTGAAAAGAATAAAACACGTAATCGCACATCTGAAGAAATTTTATTTTATTTCTTTGAATAAAAGTTTGTTCTTATTTTTCATATCTATTCGATTCTTTTTAGTCATTCAGTCAGCACCTTCAAGAACAAAAATCATAAAATCCCCTTAAGATTCCTGAATTTTGACAAAAAATATATTTTTTGAAAAATAGACTGCTGATACTTGATGAAAGTCCATAATTGTTTAACTCCACCTGATGAAGCGAAACACGTGTCGTGGTCCAGTTGACCCTAACTTTTATATAGTGAAGTTCAACTCTATTCTTTAAAATATCCCCCCCCCAAAATCACTTGATACAATTTATTCAAGAATCTAATAATCACAAATTTGTCCGCCATCGTGAATTCCGTAATTATGACAAAAAATCATATTCTCAAGACACCAAAAACCCCATATACAAAGTTAGTATAAAATCTTACCATAAATCACAAAATTCGTTTACCATCTTGAATTCTTAAATTTTGGCAAAAATCATATCCAAAAAACCCTGATACCAATTTAGAATAAATATTTTGACGTAAAATTCATAATCATCTACCTCAAAATGTCTGTTATGCCAATTATAACGAAAATCTTCTGATATTTTGCAGCCGTCATTTCGAAAACTTAAATTTTGATTAAAAAATCAATACCACCGATCTCAAATTTTCAATAGAATCAAATATATTCAATATTGTGTTCTCCACGAGATCCCACCTTCATATTTCCATAGTGTAGATAAATCAGAAAAAAAAATCATCAAAGGGATAGTGAAACAAAATGTATCTTTTTCTATGCTATGGTAGAGTATACAATATGATAAATTCAGATATCATGAGCTCCACGACGTTGCCGGATTCTCGGATCTCGCTTTAGTTAAAATATCTCCACTTACATACTCCGCTCGTAAGCGCCCCCTACCCTCAACAGTCGAGAACTGCTGGTGTATAAAATTGCAGAAAAATTCTTCAGATGAGATCCTGCATAAAATTCAAAGCAGAACTCTACCTCATCGATATTGACTGAAAAAATCCGAAATACACACTAAAAAAGGCGAGATCCGAAAATGGATCTCGACTTTCCAAAATGATCTCACCTTGGCAAACATTCTTCTGTATATGATCTCATCTTTCCCGTTTATGAATATAT
>WOGO01000635.1:0-17104 GCA_015342085.1 Leptinotarsa defecta | reverse complement strand
AAAGGTAATGAACCAAGACTATTTTATTTTTGGCTGACTGTAGGTCAGGACTTAACAAGTTATCAAGGTGTCATCCTCTTTAACCATGAGATTGAACTAGTTGAAAAGATCTGCAGTTTCCACACTTTCAAGACAACCCCTTACAACTACATAATACAGAATGCTTTTTACTTTGCAGAGGAACTTACTCAGTGTATGATGTCAATAAAAAAATTCAAACAATAATTTACAATGTATGTGCATGTCTAGTTGAATTTTGTTGGCAAATAGATTGTGTTATTCTCAGCAAAAGTTATTTGCTATCTCGGCTCGATGTATTTTGATCGAGCAGAAAGAGTGAATAACTTACCGTAGAAACAACAGATCTGCATTAAAAATAGTGTGAACAAAACAAACCTTATTTATATTTAACCAAGTGTTTGGATTCACACTAAACTAATGAAGTTTTATAAGTATCTTGTAATGCAATTATAAAATTTCGAATCACAAATGAATTTTATTATATTCAACACTGAGACTTAATTAAATTGATTAAGGCTTTCGCGGCCAATATTTTCAGTGTAACGATCTTCAATCGGGTTGAAGGCCGTCGTGGTTTGGAATTGTATCCTAACGTCTCGCCAGCACGAGTGGCTGGCTTCTTCAGAGGTCTATTCATTCTGGTGGTTCACTGATGACTCGTGATTTCTAGTTCGTAAGCTGTATTTATGTTGCACTGCTGCCACCTTAGCATATTTTAGTATGGGATTCCAAATCCGGTTAAGCGTTTTCGCCTACTCTTTTCTGTTTAAATTTTCTGTATGTTTATGGATTTCTATGGCTTCCCGTACAAGCTGTGGTATACATGATCGGGTGCAAGTAGTTTCACATCTTCAAATAGTATCGTATGATCTCCTTCACTAAACTCTTGTTCCGCTACTGCCGATTTTTCAATATGACCTACAGTTTCTCGGATGTTCATTCAGCCTTGTACCCATGGATCTTTTGGTGGTACCGATATAAACTTTTCCGCAGGTGCATGGTATATGGTATACCCCCGCAGCTGAGAGTGAATCTCTTTTGTCTTTCACAGATCTCAGGTTTTGCTGTATTTTCCGGTTGGGCTTGAACACTGTTTTTATGTTATGCTTCCTTAGGATTTTCCCGATTCTATCTGTAACTCTAGGGATATACGGTAGAAACACACGTGCAACAGTTTGAGTTTCCTCCCTATTTTGACTTGTAAAAGTCTTCAGTTTCATGGCCTTGTAGATCTCGGTTACACTGTATCCATTCGATCTTAACGCCACTTGAAGATGTTCCAATTCTTCTTATAGCAGTTCTGGTTCACATATTCTACACGCACGTTCCGTCAGGGTGTTGATAATTCCCCGTTTTTGACTTGAATGATGTTTCGAAAGTGCATGCAGATATCTGTCTGTGTGTGTCATTTATTTGAAGATATGAAACTACTTGCACCCGATGATGGATACCGATGAGTCGGTATCCATCATCGGGGAAGCCATAGAAATCCATAAACATACATCATCGGTCATCGGTGAACCACCAGAATGAATAGACCCCTGAAGAAGCCAGCCACTCGTGGTTTGAAGGCCACGACGGCCTTCAAACCCAAACGAAGATCATAACACTGAGGCTTAATTGTTATTATTTTTATAGGATACAAATTTTTGAAAAAATTTGGAAAGGTGCTACATCTCAACAAATATTCATACATAACCATGAGGTAGCTACAGATAATAGTTTGGCTTTAACAATAACGATTTTATTGGGCATTGAGCACTTGTCAAAAACGTTCCCTTGAAAGAAACAAAAATGCTTATAATACAAGTATCTACTTAATTTTACCCCGATGTATGTATAGAGTTCCTTGAACAGAAAAGCTTATACATTGTTTAAAATTGTTCAGTGATTTGTCATTTGTGGCAATATTCATAAAAATTAATTGGCAGCATTCCTACAGTAAGATATTTTAAATATTTGAAAGAAGGGAATAAAACCAGTTGTATCGATCATATGAACAAACATTTTCTATTAAATGTTTTATTCACATGTAAATAAGTTTGATTCAGAAGTGTTCACATTGTATGTATTGATAAAACCAAGATAATGGACTTTTTTCCTCCGAATTTTTATCATGTGGTAGCTATGAAAGCTAAGCGGAATACACTGATTTTCACTGTTCCATAATGAATAGCCAAAAATGTAAGTACCTTACATGTGCTGTCATATTTAATTTTTCATCAAGATATTCCAATCATTTTGAGGATTGCTCATTTATGATGAATGTTGGGGTACTGGAATATGTCTCAAATTTGGTAAATAATAAATTGTCTCATAAAATTTGAAGGAACACCTTTACTTCTCTACTAGAAAACTATAACTGCCATAAATACTTGGTAAAAAGTTGTGTTCCAACTTGGAAAACAAATGCATGTTCAAATGACCCCAAAATTCTCGAAGGGATGCCAAATCGTGAACACTTATGAAATGCATTATTTGGTCAACAATTCTATCAGCCCTGAAGCTCTTCATTTTGTCTCCTTTCAAGTCTGCATCAAAAGCTTTCAAAGTATTACCAAATCCTCTGAATAATAAATATTCCCGTATAATTTCGTCTAGAAATTGTGTGTGAGCCATTTTACGAGGAACTTCACGGTTGTTACTTGAAATACACCTATTGATAATTATCTCCAGGGATCGTGTCTCTATGAAGAAAAACAAGATTTCAATTAGAATTCTGAATTCAAAATCTGACACTACAGATAAAAACAAATACACTCTCAACCTCAATGTTTTCTTCTTCTCTTTTTCGTTGCTTTAGCTTAGGCCTTTCGCTCCGTCATCGTAATAACACCAGAGAACAAATTGAGCTGACCCCAATTGCGCCTGAACAGGAAGCATCGGCCAATAAAGAAGAGAGAGAGACCAGAGAACAAAATTCAATGTTAAACATAAGCACGAATATTTATCGAATACCGATTTTGTAAAAAAATGTGTAAATATTATATATGTCTCATAGATGACATCATTATTGTTTTAAAATGACGGGAATAAAGCGGATTATCGTTGAATTGTTTTACAATATCAATTTAACTTGCATATGGCATGTGCGAAGGAAAAACTTAAGTTTGTATATGTACCTTTCTAGTTCTTTCTACCACACTGGGTTATGTACTTTGTTTTAGTTGATAGTAATATTTATACAGAAGAGCAAACTGTTATGATTCAAAGTGAATAATTAATGGTAGAGTTATTGAATTCATCACTTCAATTTCATATTATTTTTCTCGGTAGTGAAATATGAAAAATATATTATGTAGTAGTACTATAGAAGTAGTTGTTATTTTCTATATTCCCGAATTGGATTCAATGAATGCACTGAAGAGTGTCATTTAATTCATATCAAGATAAAAAAAAATTATGTTTTGCAAAATCATAGCTGAATTTCATTAGTTCGGATTTCCATTGTCTAATATGATATAAAATTATTTGAAATCCCTGGCCATTTTCCTTTTCAGTTTGTACTCCAAACATTTATTATGAAAGTAGTTGTTTCGAGAGGGCTTTTTGTTTCATTGTTTCTGAAAGTTACTTTTTTGCATGATACACACATCTTCGTGAAGAGTTTATTTTGAAATTAATTGCCTTCTTCCTTCCTCTTTCCCAAAAATAATCTGTTCTAAAAATATACCCTTTCAATTTGAACAAAAATATATATTAAACAGTAGAAACACAAAAATACATAGTCCTACGAATTATTCATTCAACAATTTCCCATGATCTATATATATAATATAGGTTGACATTGTTGACAGTCTAATTACCACTGTGAATTTTATTTAAAAGATCGGTTTCGGGTTTAACCCCATTATCAAATATAAAATTGAAATTAGAAAACTCGGTTATATCGGGAGTTTTCAGGTAAGATGGCAGGACAGGTAATTGAACGCCGGTAGTTGAACGAACCAGGGTGCCAACTTTAAAATTCAACATTGAAGATTATAGGAGTTGTTAAACTTATAAATTCAAGAGTGAAGACCTACATAAATTGAGTTGCTCGTTTAGGGGTATATATTTCTGGTATTTAATTGATTTGTTAATTTCCGACAAAAGTGTTTTTATTCATTTTATTAAAGTAAATATGTCATTGAGAACCTTCTAATATGTGTAAGCAATACCGACTGAGTTGAAATAGTTGATTTAATCCAGAATACAAGATTTCAAATGAGATTGGATTGTATGGTTCAGACTATAAATCTTAGATTAGGTTGTCTAAGCTATAAATACACTGACCCATTGATGAAAATTAATAACACTATTCATAATAACAATTATACAATACTAGTTGTTGCCCGCAGCTTCGCCCGCGTAAAATTTGGTTTGTCACATTAAGTTTCGTGACAGACCATTCCTAACAAATAGTAATACTATTTCTTTATTAACCCAAGGTTTCCAATTTCAAAACTGACAAAAATCGAGGGTGGAAATTTCTGATTTCCTTTCTTGGTGCTTATTTACTTTATACAAAGAACCCACCTGCATACTTTAAGATTCTAGGTTGAGTTGCTTCGGCTGCACATTAATATAAGAGAGGGTAACAGCTGGTAATTTATATTTTTAGTTAAAAAATACAGTAACTGAAGAAATATGCCAACTGCTCTAAGTAATACATAGCTTCGAGGATCGCAAAACTAACACAACCGTCAACGATGTCTTCCCTCACGCGTCTGCCCGCGTTCGGGTCGTGTTCTCGTCGATGGTGCTTCATTGCTTAGACCGCAACTCTACCCCCACGCGTCGTCCCCCGTCGTCTTACAGTATATGCGACGCGTAATGGCTCACTGCGTTACGTCAGTCAAGTTAATCGTGATAACTTTTAAACGATTCTCCAAAATTACTTATTGTAGAAGACAAAGTTTATCTATATTAAATATTTAAAATGACAATTGTATCAATTTTTATAAGAATTTGACACATATTCTAAAATGTGCATTGTAAAGAAAGTATCCATTTAATTGTATTTATGGCTCAGTATTTTCATATAGTGGTTACCACATAAGAGGTAGATAAGGTAGGTATGTCATTTAACGCCCAATGTGTAATAACGAAATATTTATGTTCATTAAGATAATACGTATATTGACATATGGGCGTTATTAAAACTGTATGTTCAATGACGCCCCTCACAGGGTATTCAAAAAGTCTTTGTTTGCATAATCTTATATGATTGATAGCACTAATGTGTTAGTTTTCTGTATTCTTTATTTGTCAATAAAACTATTTTCCAAAACAGTTTTCCAATTCAATCATTTCATTAAATAATATATTGATTTGAAATTAGGTGGGCATTAATTGCCTAAGATACCTTATTATATGCTATAGCATATATAGCGATAGCTATCGCCGACTTTTATTAAGGCCTATCACGGTACATTATCTGCATGTAGGTGTAGGCTGCGCACGCCAAACATAGCTCTCAGGTTGAAAGAATTTTTCCATTTTTCCGACATACTAATGCTTATCGTTATATTATGACTTTGTAAATTGCAGCCGATATGTTATTCTGATGTTTAAGCTATATTTATGTAAAGTTTCATCTATATCAATTCAGTTGATTAGGCGTGAAAGAGAGCCAGAAACATACATACATACATCTATCCTCACAAACTTTCACATTTATTATTATTTAGACTCACAATAATTTCATTCCAGCTTAACTGATGAAGCTAACTCGAACTCAAATAAAATTTATTGTAAACATTGTATACCTATTATTATCATGATTAGTTCAGTTTGAGTTTGTAGAAATTATAGATTTACATATTTCGAAGGTTAAACAAAAATAAATTTTCACCCTATATATCAAGTGAAATATTGAATAAATATTTTTATTTGTTTTCCTTACCTTCGATGAAGAAGTGAACTAGGTCATGAATATCCAAACAAATTATTTTTTGCTGATTGTTATAATTTGGCAAATGACAACTATCGCAAATTTGCAATTTTGTCGATATTACGCTGAGTTCTAATTTTCAGTTGTTGCCGTGCAGTTGAAATATAATGAAATTTTGATGATTGAAATAATAATTTTGGAAAGATGTTGATGAAATTCGTTGGGATATACGTTATTTGTATTATTTTTCAAAATGTACGAGGAGCCGAAGAAAAGATTGAAACATCTTGTAATATCAACTTGAAGAAATCTATTCAATGTGTTAGTGAGAAATTCTTGAGTTTTTCCATTGATCCTGCTGTCTTGTTAGCTGGGGTGAATTTGAGGTGAGTTCTTCATGAAATTTTAGGAAAAATCATCTATGTAACAGGCAAAGTTTTTCCTAAAATGACCGATGCATTAATACAACTTTCCAAATAATTCTATGTCTGAAGAAAAATTATTTATAGGAAGGGTTGGCTTGGTTAGTAACTCTCTAGTTGTATTTGGTTATGTTCTTCAGAAATTGACAGATTTTTTTGAAAAACTCTGGAATAGGAAGGTATGTTAGCATTTCAACATTCAATTGTATTTTATCAATTTTTGCTTTTGAACTTGACATTTTATTGCATTTTTCTTCCAAATCCAGTATTTTTGTATTAAATAGTTTTGCTCTTTCAGTTTTATTTTATTGAGGTGAATGAATTTCAACAACTGGAATTGATTTTAGTTGATTGGGTTTCCATAATCTGAAAAATAGTTGATATTCTCAGTTTTTTTTAAAACTTGATAAATTGAAACACTCTTCTCATAAGAAATGATGACTCCTTTCATGAAGACACCATCTATGGGATCGGCAGAAAACCAAAACCACGAATTTTCTGACTGATTCGGCCGTTACTTAATGAAGATCCATAGTAGTTTCATAAACTGGATGGTCAGTAGCACTGACCATCTACCAAATACAAAACTTTATCTGAAATTCATAATAATTCGAAAAAAAATCATGGACTTCAAAGTTATCAATGATTGTAAGATAATATTGCTAACTCATCTGGCATGGTTGTCAGTTTTTGTTCATCGTCTCACTACTTGAAGCAATGCTCGTTGCCTTTTGTAAATGTCTTAGCTTCGGTCATGAAATATTGTTTTCACGATAGCACCGCTAGATATGGAAATAACAGGACTAAACGACCGCACCCTGACCATACCTCCCTGTAACATCAGATCGAGAGGCTTCTTAGCCTCTCAAGACGCTAAATGAGCCAGGAAGTGACTCAGTTACCTCCTCACGGGTTGGGATACCGGGGCTTGCACTAAACTCTTGAGCAGCAGAAGCAGAATCTGTATCAGGAGAGGATACACTCTGACCAGTTAGGCAAATGTTCATGCTCAAATGATGATTCATCAAAACCAGATGCATAAAAGACTAAATGGCTAAATTTTATGCATCATCAGATATAGTAGATATATGAAAGACCTATTATGGGAAGGTTGCTGCGGGCATCACCTTGAACATCCAACAACTTTCACATCGACTGATCCTCTGGAATTTATTCAGAATGAATGAATGAATGAATGAATATCGTATATTACTTGTTTTTAAAATTTACAATAATTATAGTGTATGTGTTTATGTTTATGTAGGACCCTGCTATAGGCTTATGCCTCTTCAGGGTGTTATTCAGAATGCCATCAGGGCGGCCATAAAGGAAATTTCATAGGATGTACGGGTACGATTCCAGAACTGAATATGCCCACGGATTGCCTGTTAGAATCAGGAAAGCGTTGCCTATATTATGCATGTTATATACAAATACACCTTTCTTTTGAATAACCCTATCTATTAAGAAACCCGCATCAAAATCCGTTGCGTAGTTTTGAAGATCTAAGCATTCATAGGGATAGACAGCGGAAAGCGACTTTGTTCATATGTATGCAACTTGTACTTTTTCCGTATTCGACAGATACTGGTACAACTCACGCCCGTCGCTGGGACTGATTTTGTATACCGATCATTGTATACTATGTATACTATCCAATGCAATTTTCATCAATATTTTTCTATAATTCGCACCCATTTGACAGTTGAGCATAACTAATAAACTTGAAAGCTTTGATGATTGTCAAATACTTCACAAACATTAAATGAAATACTATGCATATGAGGTATAATTGAAACTTCACTTTTCCAGCGAGACCTCTCTGCGCCTGGCTCAGCACCTGAGTCCAGCCTACATCAGGATCGCTGGCCCCTCCACCTCCTTCGTGAACTACGTTGACAAGGACGACAGATTCGCGAATTATTTATCTGAAGATGGAAACAGTGTTATCGTAACGCCCTCGATGTGGTTTGGGATTAATGAGTGGTTCAAACTGGCTAATTTGATGCCGGTTTATGGTATAAATGATATCGATACCGAGGCAGGGAACTGGAACCCTAAAAGCGTGCTGCCCCTTTTGGAGATATCTGACAAACTCAACGTTTCCTGTTACTGGCAGCTGGGATTTGGTAAGCATGATAATAATAATAAAAATTAGCGGTGAATTGGCGCAGTGATAGTGCGCCCGACTCACGATCGGAGGTCGTGAGTTCGAGCCCAATCTCGACCAGATATTTCTCTTGAGAGAGTTTATCTAGTTGAAGCTGGAATGATTCTGCAACATTACATAGCTGAGGGAATGCCTTAGGTGGCTCGGGGAGTTATTAACATTGTGTACTCAGGACACGAGGCTAATGACAAATACAGTCGGTGTCGATGACACAAATAATAATAATAATGTGTCCCGAATGTATCGGGGTTTCAGAGGATAGGGCCTGATCAGCACATTCTACGGTAAAAAAAAATAATACTAATAGATAGATAGATAGCACTTCATTTCCAACAGGTGTACACCCAATTACAGGAAATATTGAAGAAAATATACTGAAAAAAATAACATTCAATTCAATTCAATTCACCTATTACATATTCAATCGACAAATTACAAATGATATTTATATTATAAATGAAATAATATAAGATTCAATTTACATATTATAACTGAATGAGCCTTCACGAAGTTGACATTAAAACTATTGAAAATTATAAAAAACTATAAATGAAAGCTTCTATGTAAGATACAATCCTTGATAAAGTTCAAAGGATTTCCATTAATGTCACACATGTTACATACTAAATTAAAATTATAACACATTACATTTACTGGTGCTTTTAGATTCACATTTGTTCTACTACTCTGACAATGAAATGTTTTCTCGTATCTTTAGTTGAGTTGAGCAGATGAAAAAGACCTTGGCTTATCAAATCGCGTGACTTTCACCTTCTTCAGTCAGAAACTGAGGGGTCATCATGGCATGCCAAGATTGTGTCTTCAACACCTTAGTCTACCGCAGTCGCATGATGGGTATAGAGGTTCGCGACAGAAGGTGCAGGACCTGCCGCGAGGCATCTCAGACCCTAATGCACTTGCTGTCAGCATGTTCAGCATATGCGGTCTCGGTCTATATCCATCGACATAACGCGGCCCTAAGAGTGCTATATTACCAGTTACGGAATTCTTACGGTATTGATGAGACACAGGTGTGTGTCCGCTACACTCCGGGAGATATTGAATCTGGGGATATTGAAGCCTGACCACGACCACGACCACCAGAGCAAGGCGATATTTGTCGTGGAGTTTTCAGCTCCTGGCGAGACGAAAAGAAGAGGAGAAACGGATGAAATTTCAAGATTTTCTCTTCGAACTCCGCATACTTTACCCAGACTACTCTGTCAAGATGGTTGCGCTGATTATAGGAGTCCTTGGTGGAATGATGCCCTTTCTACTCTCAAATCTTGAAATCATACCGGCTTGCCGCACTTAAGCAGATGTCTCAGCCGGACAGATGCAGAAGCCTGTGATTCTTTGCTCAGTGGGCTTGCTCAGGGCACATGATTCTCGGACCCAATTATCACTTACCCTATGGTGTGGGGAGCGCACACTACGGTAAAAATTATAATAATAAAATAATAATCGTTCACTCAGTCCATTCTATAGTTTTCTGATATTTTACGACACGACACGAACCACGTGTTTCACGGAGATAGTTAGAGTGCGTTTAGCTAATGTTGGGTATTCGAGTTGTATGTATGAGTATTAAGTTTCTGTAAGATATTGCCAAATCCAGAAGGCATGCTTGACAGCAATATTGGAAACTTTTTTTTCGAGATTTAGTGTTCCAGGCAAATCAGGAATTTCAGTAATATTCATTCACTCAAATTACTGTAATACACTTTGGTGAGAAGATGATTTGACTTTGGGCCGAATATATAGTATAGTTAATATCAAAAGCTTCAAAATTTTAAGTTGCCTGTGAGATTTTCAATAAACAATAAAGTGTTTAATGAATACGTTAGTTATGGATTTTCATCAAGTTTCGGCAAATTCCATCATATATAATATCATGTATGGCCAGACTACCGTTTAGTCGAAAAATTCGTTTGATATTCATTGAAAGATTTTTTTTGTGGAGGACTCAATTGTTACTACTGTCTTTTTGTGTATATAACCTTCCATAATCTGAAAAATAAACAAAGTTGAATCAATACGGAATCTGCTAAAGTGTAATAATGGGAAAAATAAATAGGTCAAGTAATTGCGTAATATAAACCACTGAAGCGTTCAATTAGTTAGTAACTTGTCGCATTCATTGATTTTGCCCACAAATTGAAGAAATTAATTGGAAAAAATTAAATATTCATACTCAGCTTTCTTTAGTAGTCGACGTTACGAAAAATAATCTTTTTTCGTTTCCAGAACCTGAAATCCACTTTGAAACTTTCGCCTAAAATTGTGTGCCAAAAGAATATGACGATTCTTCAAGTTTACTAAATTTTTTTGGTGATAATTTGTGTTTCATTCCATTCTATAGCGTGATCATCAATTCTCCTGATTTATTCACGATGTTCATTTTTTCTCACATCTAGGGGTCTTGAGGTTCCACCTATATAACTTTTCCTACAGGAACAAGGTATATTGTAAATACAATCTTTCGTTTTTCCACCGAATTTTCAGGTTTAGTTTGTGTCAAAAGAGATCTCCATGTGTTGGTAGTTTTTGAAGTTATTCTTACATTATATAACCGAGGCGTTTCAATTCATCAGATAAACCAGGAACATAAGTTTTATCTTCCTCTTGAAGATGATCACTTGGTGATCGAAACACGTGTCGAGGTGTAAAAATAACGATTTGGTGTTGGGAAAAAACTCCGGTAAGATTAATTGTAAGGGATATATGTTTAGGAGATAATAATTTTTTGGACAGAAAGTTTTTCTGGCTCTGTACTTTTCTCCATATTCATATAAAAAGTGTGGATATCTTACAAAGAAAGAAGGAAATCAAATAATTCCAAAATAAACTGTCTAGAGACTAGATCATACCAAGAAGTAACTTTCAATGATTGTAGAATTTATTGCAACTACCTAGATATCTTAGGGAGAACACAACAGAGCTAGATA
This sequence comes from Leptinotarsa defecta, assembly GCA_015342085.1. NCBI lineage: Eukaryota > Metazoa > Arthropoda > Insecta > Coleoptera > Chrysomelidae > Leptinotarsa > Leptinotarsa defecta. Next base: position 5,668 of record WOGO01000635.1, on the reverse strand, counting down.
TCTTATATCCATTTAAGTACTAACTATTAACATTTTTATTGTTTAGCTCTATGAGCTTACTGTGAAATACACCAGGAAAGACATTTATAGAATACCACAATCAAAGTCAAATCTCTTGTATATTCTGTGTAATCTTTTTTATTCTGTACCAAAAGTGATTTCTTTAAAAAAATTAATTTTTGTACTTTTGAATGAAAGTATCTCCAAAACTTTATGCCCGCGAATACATACTTTTAAGTAACGATAACAAAAAGCAAATTTAGCGCAATCCACTCTGTCCAACAATTATACACTTCTATACAAATCATGATCTAAACTGTTTAGTTCAGATACTTTCCCGATGACGCCACTTATCAACTGACAATGTTTTAAATATCTTTAAACTGGATTTGTGTGGTTTGCGATAAATAACTGGTTAGATTTTTGTTCATGAATTGAATGTAATTGTATTATTGAATGAATATAAATTCGCATAAGTACCTAGTCACCACTTACCTAAATGTCTATTTCAGATTTGATAAAAACTTGGAAGAATTTCTCATATGGCAAACAATAAAACTAAAAACCCCTGTACAAATAGAATTCGCACTGCTTCCCACACAAGAGTTAGTACTGTACATAACAACAGAAAACCCGACCGAACCTTTCAATGTCTACATCTACGAAGGAATTTCTGGGTTCAGCAGAAATGTTGGAGGCTCTACTATACCCAACATAATAAATATGAACCAGTTTTCATTGAAAAATGGACACTTTGTTGTTGTGAAACATTATTACGAAATCGGAGTAATTCAAGCTGTATTCAAAGGTAGTGAACCCGATTTTTAATCATTGGAAAATGATGTAATTTGAAAGTATATTTAGTGAGAATATTATTGTTATGATTGTTATGTTTACATACATGTTCAAGTTTTTATTATGGGATTTATTCCATGTTAATATATGTAAATAAATCCTTAAGAAATCATTCGCGTACTGGTTTACACCACAATTTAACGTAGTTGCAGATTAGTTGAAACATTATGTCAATTTTATATCTCTTACCTGAGTATTGTGTTAATAATATGAGATCTTACGCATCAAACTGCAGAACGTCCCTTTGAAAACAACAAACAAATTTGACACTTCGCATTGAACACATGAACACAAATATAAAGTGTGGTTATGACTTGAAATGCAGGAGTTGCGGTGGCTAGTATTCCAGCACCGACAAATCAATTATTTGAAATTTTGAAATAAAATGCAGGTATGTATTGGAAGTCTCAAAGTTAGATAATCCTGATGGAACAAACATGCTGGAATGATTGAATTGATCAGTTTGTCTCCTCATGCTTTGTGGTAAAAATATATTTCAAAGGGATTCAATAAGAATTCATGTAAATATAGGTGAACAGAACAAGTTGATAGTAAGTCGGCAGTCTCGTATAACACTTGTACTCATGTATCTGGGCCTCTTAAGAAATATATTCGGTTACTTCAGTTATTGGAGTTTAGTTCTGAAGTAACGGCCTCTCAGGTGGGGCAACAGTGTCGTGAGTTGATTCCAATCTGAGTGAAGGGTGTTGAAAGTAAACGAAATATAACATGTTTCTCTGATGGCTCAGCGCTCAGTAATCATAAACAACTGAAAATATTGTCTGATTTTGGGGTTCTATGAAATTGTTGAATCTCTCCAATAGTAGTGCACAGTGAAGCTTGACCATTCAGTAGTAAATTTTATGCATTTTGAATAGATCTAAAGAAATGAACTTTAAAGCTAGTCTCGAATATACCTACACAGTAGGTTGAATGGGACTGACGCCTATCAGAAAACAACTACTCCCCTGCCTGATACCACGAAGGGCGTTGGATTATATTCGACAGGCGTCAGTGCAGGAATCTTCACAGAAAATTTCCTGCATATGCAATTGGCAATACAACTGAAAAAGTCGACCATCAATTTTGGAACGGGTACACTCGCAGACCGGTTTCGGCCTCATTAGCCACTCATCAATGCAAGATAGTGGCCATCATCGACCTGAAGTCAATGATATTCCATAATTGAAAATCGGAATTCTTTCAGAGTTTTTCATTCCTCTTCCTAAGTTCCTCTTCCTAAGTCACTCCATCTAGTGGACGAGATACTAACCAACTGCATATCCGAAATATGCCCGACTCCTCGGAATAAGGAAGAAACACTTTTTTAATAGTCGGTGGGCTATGCTTTAAGACTGGCAGTAAACAAATTTGAAGAAATGAACTTTAAACGTTCAAGCCAGTTTCGAATATACCTATACAGGAGGATGAATGCACTGACGCTTATCAGAAAACAACTACTCTCCTGGCTAATACCACGAAGAGCGTTGGATTATATTCGACAGGCGTCGGTGTACGACCGTTCATTGACTTTAGATCGATGATGGCCACTATCTCGAACTGATGAGTGGCTAATAAGCCCGAAACCGGTCTGCGAGTGTGTCTGTTCCAAAATTGAAGGTCGACTCTTTCAGTTGTATTGCCAATTGCATATGCAGCAAATTTTCTGTGCACTGACGCCTGTCGGATATAATCCAATGCCCTTCGTGGTATTATTTCTTTAGATTTGTTTATTGCCAGTCTTCAAGCATAGCCCACTGACTAATAAGAAATACACGTTAAATACTTTTTTTTGGCTTCTTTGCGTTGAAGATACTATACATGACGAATCCTCAGAAAAAATAATAAGTTTAGAGTTGAGGAGTTGAATCCGACTTCTCAATCTCGTAAGATTGAAAAAGTCGAAATTTGAGTATTATACAAAGCATCTTCAATAAGAAGAATGTCATTAAGGCCTAATCAGAAATAAAATCCTCGGGTGTTTCTTATATACAATATTTAGCTAATTTGCATATCGATAGAATTCAATTACAAGATATTTCCTAATCTGTTGGTCTACGTCTACATTGATAGAGTATTGAGTATATCGACTCACATATCCATTTGGACAAATGCTTTCATATTGTTCAAGAATTATTATTCCAATTATTAGAAAATAAATTAATAATATATTTATTATGACGATATGAATGAATTTATAATGTGTAGTCATTACTCATCGATAAAAATGTTTTTAAAGTAATTTGGAACAAAATCGAATTCAAAATAATATGCAACCAATCTGATATTTTTCATAAAAAGAAACTCATCACTTAACTTATATGAATCTAAAAATCATTATGAGGCGAATAATTTTACAAAAAAAATTGTTGGAAAAAGGGTATATCTCAACTAAACGATTTTCATCGCTATATGCGAAACTACTATTGAATTTTTTATGAATCATTTTTTATTATCAAGATTCAGAATTTGCCAAGAAGATATTCCATCAGCAATAATTTTAAGCTAATAAGTATCTTATGTAATATTCGATAAAATATATTTTTCATTTCCTTATGACTTCCATTTCGATGAACTTGTTGAGCAATTTACGTTTTTTTTAAACAATGACCATAGAAAATATTGCAGCGTTCTTAAATATATTTCCGTAGTTCGGGATCACAGGCACTACCAGCAGAAACTTGACATTATTCATAGGACGTTGCCAAATGTTTTCCGGTAATCCACAGAAATTTGGCTAGTTACTTTCTCATTGAATTACACTGAGAATAAATATTCAGGCATTATTGTTTAGAAGATTATTTTATTCAGTTTGTTTATAACCTGATATCGGTATACTTACCTGTTTTTATCCAATAATTGCAAATGATTTAACAGGCCAATTTAAAGTAACGTTTAAAATAACGTTTTTTTTTTAGTGTAAAGTATCATCTAAATACACCAACGAATGGAATGGTTGTATTTAGTGTAACGTGACCATTTATTTTTTTTTTGTCAGAGCGGGACATCTGCGGAATTATATGATAAAAACAGTTTTTAGTGTTTAACAAGTTTTTTCATTATAGAAGATAGACTAACACAAAATAATCAAAGCACTATACACAAAATAGTTGATAAATTAATAGATGTGGCCGTTACTATGGAAGCTGTTGGCTCCTACCGAGCAACATCTAAATTGGTAGCAAATTGCCAAAAACGATTCTCCTCGATAGGAAGACTTAACAGATTGCCTCTGGTCTGGATTTATGGCCATACTGGCCTGGAAGGCAGTATACCCAGCTTTATCGGACCAGAACCTGTCATTGGCATCGTTTTATGCTTTGCCAAACAAAGATTGAACACCTAGATGGCAAGAAGATTTATTGACTTCTGGCAGAATCTTTCATGACTGGCTCACTCCAGTCCTTCAAAGCTTGATATCCAACAGTTGTTGGACTACAGTAGGGATGAACTACGATGTTTAACAGGCCTTCTTACTGGTCACTGTCAGTTGAATCATATCATCATATGCAGAGACTCGAGCTGTCGGAAGACAGTGTCTGTCGCCTGTCTTTGAAAAATGATGAAACAGCAGATCACATACTTTGTGCCTGCCCCGCTGGGGACCGCAGGGTTCTTTCCCGGTTATTTATTTTTTGATGATTGAGATACCAGCCAGTTCTAATTGAACCACGCTGATATTTTTTTTCATTCCCTACTCAATTCTTAGGCTTAGTGATCTGGAGTAAACTCCACATCCTGAGCCCAAAAATATATATTAGCAGCCATAATATTCCATGTAACAAAAACTCTGTTCACTTTTGATCAAAGTATCGTGAAACCCCTACAAATGCGATATGGAAAACAATATTTAAATCGAGGATTCAAGAGCCAAATTTGGAAGAACATCAACAACCACAAGATTCCTTGTAGATATCACCTCCTGAAGACGCCAATTTGGTTGGTGAAACCCGCGTCGAGAAGAGAAAAGTGTTTTAGTTTTTCATAAAATAAAAAGAAACAGAAAAGGTTGATACTGATGAGAAGATACAAACAAAACATTTAACAAACTTCGTGACAACTATATGCAACACATTAAGGAATAAAATACCACAGGGTGTCGTGAAGCTAGAAATATCCAACTGAGATACACGCTCACTCAAACTTTGGTTTTATGAGAATCCCGTGTGACTCGTTTGCGAGATAATAACTTCAAGCAGAAAATTTGTACCTTTCTGGTGAAATTTTCTGTCGACACTAGTGGGTTTATATAACTCTATCTCTTATCTATTCTGGCTTGTGACAGTTTGGATAGCGGCAGGTAGGCCGATAATAGTGTATTATGTAACGATCATGTAATGATGGTTATTAAGATACGAGCATTAACCGGGATACGAAACGAGCCGAAGGCGAGTTTCGTATGGTATATGCGAGTGTATTAATAACCATTACATGAGAGTTGCATACGCTATTTTTTCTAAACCCGATAAATAATGAAAAACTATAAAAATAATTATAAAATAAAGAAAGAAATGAAAAAAAAATGACAATAAAAAGATTCGAATCGGCGTCTTGCAAAGCCGTCAAGATCGAAGTCAACTCCTTAGCTCGCTACGCCACGAAGTACCTTAATAAGTTTTGCGAAATTAATAAAATATATCATGCATATGTCAAATAGAAAAAGTAATTATGACAAAATAAGTATTTAAAAATATAATTTCAGGTAGATATGTACTTACTTTTATAAATAAGTATATTTCTTCGGGTGCTTCGTCGATAAACGTTTTTAATTGTTCAGGTGAAAATATTTTTGATTTTTTCCAACATATCCTTC
>WOGO01000634.1:0-22031 GCA_015342085.1 Leptinotarsa defecta | reverse complement strand
CCGATGAAAAGGTATATATTATATAACATTTTTTTCTTCTTATCATATAAGCTTTGCAACCTAATATGTCTCTATGACGCTCGAGTAAATCCCCATTTAGTATCGTGGGCTCCCCTGCTATTACATTTTTACAGGTAAGACAGTTCACTAACGAGGTCTTACCTTTTAACATGTGATTCCTAACACAGGTTGGATGATAGGAAGTGAAAATCGATTATTCGACCTTGCGGATGATCGATTTTCACGTTCACAATTATAACATCGAATTTTTAATAGTTGTCAAAATAAACTGTTTGCTGTCATGATGTATATCGCAGAGGCCGGACACTTTATTGTAATTGAACAACTCACACATTATAAATATCGGCAAATTTTTCAATAAATTTGTTCTAGGATTCCTATTGTAAAAAGTAATCATATGCCTGGATTGTGATCTAGGTACAAGAAACTGAATTTGTCTCAACAAGTCACTACAATCAATTTCGTTATTCAAAAGTTTAACTAAAAACATAATCGCGGTGCATTTTCATATATCTGCAAGGGATTCTAAGTTGAGTATGTTTAATTAAATATTCTGGTCTGTGCCAAGGACTTTAGCTAAAGAGATTCTAATCGCTGAACGAACTTTCAATATAATGGAGACCAAATTGAAGATGCATAATCTACCTTACTTCTTATGAAAGTAAAATAGAATAATTTGAGCGTAATAACATTTGAAAAGTTTCTCCAGTTTTTAGAGAAATACCCGAATAGCTTCAACTCCGACGATACAATGTTATTTATATGAGTTTCAAATATAAGTCGTATTCTTTATGGAATACTCGAAAATTATCGTCTGAAGTTTTATGTAGAAAGCCAGTACCCACAATGAGTTGAAGTCTGTTCTCACTACATCAGATTTCAACTTCATTAAGCGAGTCCTGTAAATAATAGCAGTCGTCTATGAACTTGATTACTGAATATATCTTCAAGTCATCTGCGAAAAGTAAATGTAAACATGTGATCTTTACCGAAATTTCTTTTATGAAAATTAAGAATGGAGTGGCCCCAGATTATGCCCCTGGGGAACTCCTGAAGTAGAAATGTTAAGGTCCGACTGTACCCCCCCAAATCGATCATCCTACCTTGCGGATGATCGATTTTCACTTCCTCTATTACCCAACCCATGTTGATTGTCTTATTTTTGTCTTTTTTTTCATATCTTTTCCTTACATCTAGCTTATAGTTATAGTACAGTGTACGGGTTTGCAGGCCGTGGATTTTTGAAATTTCTTCCTGATCTTTCGCTGGCGCGAGTGGGTGACTTCTTCAGAAGTTCATACATCCTGAGTTAATATCTCTGATGGCTGCATATTAACACTGCGTAACTCGTATTTATGTTGACTTCTCAGATAGTTTGGTATGCTAATATGAAATTTATCCAAGCCAAGTTCAGGTATTAGCACACCAAACTACCTGAGGGGTCAACATAAAGATGCGTTACGCTGGATGTATAAACCTCTGAAGAAGCTATCTACTCTCGCCAGCGAAACGTCAGGAAGGAATTCCAAAAATTCACGGCCTTCAAACCCGAAAAATAGTGCCAATGAATTTGTGTGTGAATTTGTCAATTATTTTGTAAAAATAGGCAATGCCGTAAGTTAAATGAACAAAAAGATAAATAAAGTTCCCAGAATATTGTCTATATTTCTCCCAGTTCAACACCTATCGGCAGATTAACAATGTTTATATCTGCTGCACCTTCGTTTTCGTGTTAAAGATTGCACAGTCGTCAAAACAGGTAGTTTTTTCAAATAAAAAACTTGTTAGTTAAATTATTCAGTCAAGATATCCATTAATGTCTAGCTTCTAAAAAAACAAAACATAAATACCAAGGTTCCCATTATAATTAAACGGCAATAAACGGTTATAGGTACCCGCGAATAAAATTTGAGGACTATTTCGACTCACCAAAGTATATTTCTTGGTCATTCTATAAAATATCCGCTATGCACTGATCTGTAGCACCAAACAACCACCACTGGTAGCCCAAAGCTAATCACAATTTTAAGACACCGCGAGTGGTATGCAGGAATGAAATTCTGCAAATGTTAGTGAACTGCCCCAGAGCCAACTACACGGAGCATCACTGACGGAATTCGCAGACGATCGGAACCCAGGACTTTCCACGATGGTTTTTATCGAAACTGGTGGTACCGAGTGTCTCATAAAACGGCACTGTTAGCTGGCAACGTGACTGATTTGTTATTGATAGATAGCAACTTTCCTACTAGTGAGATATCGACTAGGTTCGTGCATATGAAGGTAGCCAGCCACCTGTCGAATTTCAATGTACAGCGTTCAACAGAAAGTGTGTAGCGTCTGCGAAACGGGTTTGTAATTTGAAGTACCATGATGTTTACTACCTACATTAAATCCAGTGATTCTCAAGAGCGTACTTGAATGTACATTAGTAATCCTACAAAAGAATTAATTACCTTTCTACTTTCAAAATCAATGAAAGTATTTTAGTGGCACACTTATGAAATATTTTTTTTATATTTCTTCAGCTCTCAATAAGTAAAAAATTATGAAGATATTTTTTTCTGACCAATGTTTGTTCAATTTCAGGAAAGGTACCAAAAATACATTGCTTTCTGTTTTTTTGTATTCAAATACAATATAGATGTATCAAATGAGTCTTAGATTAAATTGTAAGGGATTTTTTTTAGTGGATATAAATTTTTGGGATAAATAAGTTTTGGCTTTCTACTTTTCCATGTTTATACAAAATATGGGAACAAATGGGAAGCAAATAATATCAAAATGAAATTTTAACAAAAATGTGTAGATCATCCAAAGCAGTAACTTTCTGACACAAAACGGAAGGTAAAAATTTCACTTACATGGAACACTATCACCTTCCCAGATCTTTACTACGACCACGCTTAATGACAACCTTAACTTAACACCCCTAGATTAGAGGACTGAAGTGATGACTATTTCAACAAATTTTCCGTTGGTTCCTGAATGATTGTTTGGCGAAAATAATATCGAGAATGCGATTTAGGACCATTGAAAAATCAAAACAATTTCTTTCCTTCCACACAGCTTACTAAGAGGTAATCTATCCATTCTTCTGTCCTCAAGACCATTTCCGAAATTTAGCTTAGCTAGATGTTTGTTTCAGCTCTAAAGATCCATCACGGAAGTTATTCTATCACCCATGGATGTATATATTCCTTTTTCAATGAAACGACCTTCTAACGACAAACCTTGTATCAACAAAAATTGCGCGCAAGCTGTCGCCTCCAAAAATCTTACCTATCAGCAGTGGCGCAAAAATCCCAGTGCTGTAAACCGACCTAGGTTTGTTAATGTTCGCAACAGATGCAAACTTAGGATAAATGAAAGCAAAGCACTTCACAATCAGAGAATTAGGGATAAGCTGCTTGCCAATCCCAACGTGTCTAGAAAAAGCAAATCTACTAGCTGACCAATTTGTGTGCCACATTTCAGACACTAGAATCCACAATGCCGGAAATTACTTTTGGACAACGTCTAGTCAGGTGAATTTTGAAACATCTCAATATCAACAAGGCGTCTGGTACTAATAAAGTCCCTGTCATCGTACACGTGCACAAATGAACTCGCACCAGTATTTTGCAGACTTTTCAACCTGTCTTACAAGAAAGGGGTTTTCTTTCTTGTTGGTAGATTACTCACGTTCAACCTTCTCCCAAAAAGGGCAAGAAAAATCTTCCAAATAACTATAGTCGCTTTACTATCAGTGATATCAAAAATCATGGAGAAAGTCGTAAACCACCATATCCTTCAAAATCCTGAGCGTTCATCAATATGGCTTTCAAAAACAAAGATCAACAGGCGAACTTCTATCGTATGTCACCCATATTTGGAATAACGCAATCGAGAAAAATGGAGAACCACGGAGAAGCACAACAAAAGCTGTTGTACTTAATATTTCTGAGGCCATTGACCGTGTGTGACATGAGGGTTTTCTGGCCAAACTTCGATGCTATGGCTTATCGAATCATTTTTGTGTATGGTGCTCCAGCTTCCTGAAAAAACGTTTCCTGCAAGTGGCCGTCGATGGATATCTCTCGAATACCTTCATCATCAACGCTGGTATTTCCTATAGATCCATATTGTCTACAACCCTCTATTTATTGTATATCAACGACTTATTGGAAAAAACAAAGAATCTAATATATTGTTTTGCTGACGACAGCACGTCGTCATTCCATTTGGATTCCAGGATATCGGCTACGGAGGTACATCTTCACCGGAAGCAGTAGGTTGCATATCTTAATGAGGATCTAGAAGGGATTTCGAATTGGTGTAACCAGGTTCATTTCAATGCCACAAAAACCCAGGCATCGGTTTTCTCCAAGAAGATAAATGTCAGGTCAGGCAATTCCGCTTTCTGATTCGATAAGTTTGTTGGGGATTAAAATGGACACCAATATATCTTGGCCCAATAAGGTCGCTGGAATTGCAAATCATAAAGCTCAGATCAGACCTTTTTTGGAGTTTTGTTCTCATGTTGGAGCTCCGCCCCTAAGCATACCCAGATACTGGATTCCATCCAGAGAAGAGCCATCCTGCTGATTGAAGACGCGAACATCACTTGCAACCTTGGTGGTCTGGAACATCGAAAAAAGGTTGGAGATTAGTCTCTCTTTTATTGATTCTTTCACGGAAAGTGTTCGAGTGACTTGCCACATCTGATTTCACCAAGAGCGGTACATATCAGAAGTACGCGACGGACTGTGGCTACTCATCGTTTTGAAGTTCTATTCAGTACACCTCGAATTTCACTGGTTAAAAACTCTTTCATTTGGAGAACGGCGTTTATGTTGAATAAACTTCCTGAGAACGTTTTTCCAAATGATTGTGATCTCCAGCAATTCAAATCCAATGTGAATCGCTTCTTTCGCAAGGCACCGTTTGAGAGCGCTTTAAGGATTTTCCTGTAGGGCTTGTGTTTTGTCCTCAGAAAAATATATCTAGACTACTGGGAGCTATTGCATCCTTTCGCCTAGTTACGCCAATGCTTCTGTGGAAATGAGCATTTATTTGGGTTACGTAAAAGTGGTGAAATTATTCTACATGTCCCTTCGCCATTTTTTTGAAATTATGTATTCTATTTGGTTAAGAACACGTACCAAAAATTCATATGAGTACTTTCAACTTGACCTTAACAATTCACTCAACTTCGATGTACGCCAATGTTTTATAACCAAGGACGAATTTAATGATGCATCCTGACCGCAGGCAAAATCTTTCGTGAGTTTTGGTTCCTTACGAATCTTATATTTTTGTCTTCAGTGAATTGCATTTATATTTTGGCCTTTTGTTACTGTTTCTCGATATAAAGTTCTGATCAAATTTGTTTCGTCAATGATGATGGAGGTATACAGACCTATCCAAGAGTAAAGGTTAGAGATATCACTAAAGTCATCACGAGGCAGTTTGAGGTACTTGAGTGACATCCAGGTCCAGTATACAATATAGTAGTTAGAAAATACTCAAACCCGAGACACTTGTTAGGACGTGTTTCTGGCTCATTAGCTCTCATCAGTACGGGACAGCCAAGTGTAAGGTTAGGCAACACTTAGTTACAGAAACAACATCAATGCATGGAGTCCTCAACAGAAGCCAGTGATGACTTCAGTGATATCTCTAAACCGAGGCGACCTGAACAAAACGACAAAGGGCGATTTCCGTTGATGACTCCATGTATTTGTGTTGTTTTCGCAACCAAGTGTTGCCTACCCTTACACTTGGCTATACCGTACTGATAACTGATGTATCAAGCTATCAAGCTATAACTTGACCAACAATACCATTCAAAGTCAAAGGGTGGATATTACTCCTTCAAAATGAGTGAAAGCATAAGGTTGAAAATAAACTTTTTTATTTAATTTGAACTCCTTGTATAATTTGAACGCTGTAAAAATCTATAGAAGCTGCCTCGCTTTCAACTTCCTAGTGTATTGAAGGAAATAATCAAATTAAATTGTGAGCTTAATGTGAGTTTTATAAGTTAACAGTTTTTCGTTAAAAAGTCTCGTTTTGATTTCTATCGCTATGCAATATTTCCATGTTGAATACCCTAAAAGAACTTATTGCGAGAGGGCTTGTCCTACCAGTTTGTATCTGAAAGTTACTTCTCTGCATGATCTACACATCTTTGTAAAGAGTTTATTTAGAAATTAATTCTCGTCATTACAGGAAAGATCCTACCCAGACAGCAACGTGTCTGGTACAGGTGTACCAGATACTACCTTTCTTTGGAAGATTCCCACATCTTTTGGCGCGTTAGGAAGAAATTATGAGAGTAAATTTATACGATGCACGCGCACACCGTCACGAAAAACCGACACCCTAAAATTAGCCTCTTCTTCTTTAATGTATATGGCAGTTGCTTCTCAGTCGAGCGCATTTGGCCAGACTCCTCCTGTCCACAGTAAACAGAAGCTTCGTCCAGGGGAGCAACTGTCTTGCTTGAGGCAATGCTGTCACCCTAACTATTCTCATTCACCTTTTTTTGTAAAAACACTTAACTTTTTCACTAGGGGCTGCCAGTCCTCTCAATATGACTTCCACAAATAACACATCTATTATCGCCCTGACGACATCGTCAAATCTGTCGACATCCAGCCTGGTTACTGGCGTAGAGGGCCGCCAATCTTTTCGAAATGTTTTTCACTTCAATATTTATTCGAACTTGACTCCGACCACGACATCCACGTGCCATCTTTGAGGCACGTCGTTATCGGCACAAGCCCTAAAGTTAGATAATCAACAGTTTAGTTTTTCAAAAAGATTACCAACAGAGTAAAATTAACGTATGTTTGCGTGAGAACTGGCAACTGTATTTACGATATTTATTTAAGTGTTTTTGAACCTACAACACGTGTTTTGTATCAGTCCGAATAAAATATGTATAAATATATATTTTTTCAAATAATATATCGTGGTGGCTGATATTTATTAACAATTTATTGATTTGAGAATAATTTACTGTGATTATAGGTGATAAAAGTGGTTTTTACATTTCACTTTGAGTACGTTTGTAGAATTTGAGGTTAGTTGACGGTATGTATTAGTTATATACATCATAAACTGAAATAAATTATTTTTTTTGGTGTCATCGGCATCGACTACATTGGTCATTAGCCTCGTGTTCTGGGTAGGCAATGTTAATAGCTCCCCGAGCCACACAGGGAGCATCATGGCTATTCGCAGTCCGTCAGCCATGTAACTTTGCAGAATCATCCCAACTTCTTTTACATTATTATTTAATATGCAATTAGTGTACAAATGAATTAATAAATCAGTAATAGATACAAATAATAATTTTTAATGAATATTTGGAATACATAAATGAACTCAAACGAATATTCAAATAAATCACAGCAAGAAATAATTTAAAGAAACGAAGTATAACTTTTTACACTTTTTTTTTGTATAATGACGGAGAAATAGAAAGCATAAGCCTTTCTCTCCCAAAAATTTATCTCTCCTAAAAATATACCCCTTTGAATTTAAACAAAAAATATGCATATGCGTAACACCAAAACTATTTCAAAAACCACCATTCTTTTCTGTAGCGGTGGTTCTAGAGACAATATTAATCTGTAGAAAGATTATAGTGCATGGACCTAGTCCACATTCATTATCTTGTAATGTGTTGTGAAATTAGATATCAGAATAATAATTCATTTATCATCTAAGGAGGTCATTGTTTCCCATTATTATTGAACAGGCAGCAAATTATTTCCGTAATATTTACCAGTTTTATTGTTTTTGTTTAATGTTATCCCCTTCAGTTTTCTTTGTTATTTTCTTCAAATTTTTCCATTTCTTGAAGAATACATTATCGCTCACGAAAGATTTACAGTAGTGTTGAATGATTGCTGTTTTATTTATGTAAATACTGTATTGGATCACTAATATGATGACAAATGAATGACTAAAAATATAAACAGATATTTCCTGGGTAATTTTACAATATTCAGTAAACAAGAATGGTTAAAGATAAGAAAATGAATTCTGGCATTCCTGAAATATTTCAATGTCGTTGATTACTATGAATAGAATAAATACAGTTCAAAAACACTAAAAAAACACGCTTTTAAAGAAGATCGAACTGAAAAGTTATTTTTTTTTTTGAAATAAGCCTTGAACAATAACGAACGAAAAAAGCTAGTATTATTGTGAAAAAAGCGACGGGCGCTTGATATACAAAAAATATGGCACAAAGCGCCCACGCTTTTTCCACAAGAATACTAGTATTTTTTGTTCGTTATTGTTTTGAGCTTATCAAAACAATGTTTTTAACTTTTTAGTTCGATGTTCTTTGAAAGTGTGTTTTTTAGGTTTTTTAAACTATATTTATTTTCATATGCTATAAAAGCGTGTTTTTTAATCCTTTTAAACTATATTTATTTTATCTAAACTTTGGGATCAATCAGCCGTAAGTATATTGTTTAGAAAAATGACCATCGATATTTTCCAATTCCAGAGAGAAAGCCTGAAAATCAGCTACTCAAATGAAGAAATACATGTAAAATGAGTTCGAATTATATCAAAGAGGTTACGTACTGCCCGGAAATAGGTCGAGCAATAATGTCGATAATTCTGTCAAATACAAATCCCGAGCACTCAAACGGGAATAAATATGAAATGAAAACAAACAAACTGACAAACAAAGAAACATACAAACATACGTACATACATGTAAAGCTAATAAAAACGTGTTAAAAAAACATTCTATGAAGTCGAAGTCATTTATTTATTGAATCTTCCAAAAGTTGATCCATTAGGTACAAGTGAGCCACAAAATCAAAATTTCTAGCAAACTTACGAAATAACGGGAAATGCTTGCAAGAGTTCAGCCACCTCTAATGCTGTTTTGGTGTGAACAGTTCTGCATTGAAGCTGATCCATAGAAATCTGATTGTTTAGGATTATCCACAATGGAGAAATCCAAATAGAACACTGCTCTCGCAACACAGAAGAACATTCTTCACGATCTGCATTATACCAACTATGTTGGCGCCATCAGGCAAGCTTTCACTTTCACTTCCATTCATACATTGATGACTTCATCAAGAAATACCCTGTCAGATACAAATAGACGAGTTAGAGCTGGGAATTAGCCTAATGAAGCCAACGTGGTTGATGAATCACGCGTCGAGAAGGATGTTGCAGTTCTAGTGTGATTGCTTTACATCAATTTTACGTCAGAGGTCTACCTCTTACTGAGATTAAAAGCATCTACAAGAATGCTGTCTGTGAATAACATCATACTGTACTCATAAATCAATAGATATATTGATGATAAACAGAAATTTGTCTTTACGGGACGGAACTTCGATTTCGAGGGCTGATTCCTTGTCATACTTTATGAAAAGAAGGTCATAAAAATATATGTCTTAAATCGCTTCGTTTTTCGAATAACAGGGTTTTAAGCTCGTAATGAAAAGTGGTGTTGCTTCAATTAGTCAAAACATAATTCGCCGACTATGATCAAACTTGGTTAAACAATGATAAAGGGCTTTTTCGATGTAATTAGATTTGAAATAATTATTTCCGTAGCATCGCAGAGGATTACATGATGGATATTCATGTGCACTACTAGTCTTTTTCGAGTTGAATTTCAGTGAAGATCAAACTATTCTAATTACAACTTTCTGGTCCCTTGACTTTTTGTTGTATCGTGCTTAGTTTCCGAAGAAAAACATTAAAAGTTATTGTTTGCATAGCCGTGGAACTATGCTTTGAAAATTCCTTCACGTTTTTCAAACTTTGCTCTGATTACGTGTTCTTATTGAACATCTCCAACATAAAATGAACCTACATACAAAATTTCAGCCTCCGGAAGTATAGAGGTATAGAGAAACAGTAATGAAAAGCTCATTTTTATATGTAAACGCGCTCCTTTTATCCCCAGTGAGGGTGCCCCTGTTGAATTATTCAAAAATCCTTTTTTATTGCACATCTACAATATGAAACGAACCTACATACAAAATTTCAGCCTCCGATAATATAGCGGTACGGAGAAACAGTGATGAAAAGGTAACTGTATTTTATGAACGCTAATTTTCACACGCAGCTGGCGCCCCAGTTGAAATATTCAAAAATTTCTTATGGCACATTCATACTATAAAAATAACCTACATACAAAATTTCAGCCTCCGAAAATATAGCGGTATAGAAAAATAGTGATGAAAACTAATTTTCATATGTAAACGCGAACCTTTCACTGGGTCGTCCCAGTTGGAATATTTAAAAATCCTTTCTTATTGCACATTTATAACATAAAGCGAACCTACATACAAAATTTCAGCCTCCGGTAATATAGCGGTACGAAGAAACAGTCATGAAAAGGTAACTTTATTTTATGACCGCTACTTTTTCTCCACGGCTGGCGCCCGAGTTGAAATATTTAAAAATCCTTTCTTATTGCACATCTACAACATAAATCGAACCTATATACAGAATTTCAGCCTCCAAAAATATAATGTACGGAGAAACAGTGATGAAAAACTAATTTTCATATGTGAACGCCCCCCTTTCATCCTCAGTGGGGGAGCACCAGTTTAAATATTTGAGAATCCTTTCTTAGTGCGCATCTAAGATCTAAGAAGCACCTATATACTAAATTTTAGCTTCCTAGGACTCACCAGTTCGGAGAAACGAAATTTTTTAAATTCCAATTTCAATTTTTCAATTCTTTTAGTTTTTTACTTATCTTTATTTCATTGTAATTTTATTTCACGGTTTATTGCTTAATGAAATTGTTATTATTAGCTTTTCATTTCAATTTTTAATTTTAGTTGTTTTTTCAGGGATTTCAAATCATATTATATCATATTATTAAACAATAGAAATTCGAACTAGTGAAATTTATTCTTATTTCGTTTCGATAAGACTGATTGTTTTCCAGATAGATGAGTGAAAAAGAATTTAAAGAAATATTTTTAATTGCCGAAGTGAACCCAAAATTTCTTTCGTGGAATAAAAAGTGGCGGCGTTCACTGAATTTCGATCTTTATCTCAGTAGCAGTTACATATACCGTAAAATAGTTTAGGATAGTAATAAGATTACGTGGGCTGTTAAAAAAATAACGATAAAATAATAGGAAATGTACTTTTCGCACTGATATATTTCACCCGAAGACGATTGTGGATACTAACAATCGAAATGTCGTGACATAACTTGGTTTGAAATCTTTTATCTTTTATTTTTCATTTTTTGTTAATAATAATTTTTAGTTTTTATTTTTCAGCTTTTATTAATATTTCAATTTTCATTTGTTGGTTGTTGCTTGTATGTTATTTCTTTTTTTAATTGTTTTTTTTCAGGGTTTTCAAATCAATTTATATTATATTAGACAATGGAAATCCGAACTGATGAAATACACCACGAGACATTGTCAACCACCTTCAAACTTTCGTAGTGATGTTCACAATCTGGACATCAGTACGACGCGAAATCGACCGCCTCGTATTATTCTGCACACTCTCACAGACAGCGGCGATGTTTTCGACAGATCTTGCGTTTCGTCGACATACGGATGTTGGTGGGTGAAGCGCGGTATGTTGCCCCAACAGACAACCCATTTCAATAAAACAACTTTATTACTTGCACGTGTTCTTGAATGCCATATCTGGTAATTTAGCAAAGCGTACCGAATAAATCACAGGGTGATTTTTCGAGCGATCTTTTAGCTAATATATATGCCAAATGGTCAACCTGTTACCAAAAGAAATAAGAAATTCAGAACTTTCTGTTTTACGGAAAAGTTTCAAATTCCTTCTATTCGAAAGCCAACTTTAAGTATAAACTGCCCAACTCTAAGCATTTTTCATTATTATGAGACGAGAATAAGTCTCAGTAATGGACGTCACCTCCAGCATCATAATAGATATTTGAACAATCCCAATTTTTTTTCATGTATTACTCTCTTTTTGTCTTAGCTTAGGTAGAATCTTTTTGAGTTTGAGTGGAAGAACAACTCAGTAGCACTTGTGCTAACTGAGTTGAACTTCGCCTTTTGTTATATCAGCAACAAGCTCTGTAATTAATCCTTATATTTGTATGTAACTACAGCTGGGAAACAATAAAGACGATTATTATTATTATTATTTACATTTTCAATATCCGTGAATATTTCAGAAAAAATTCTGAAATCCATGATCTGAACATTAGCAGTGAATATAACATCCACGTTCGTCTTACAAAATGTTCAGCAGCATATAGGTTCACCAATAACATAGGTATCCTCATTTTTAATGAATTAACCCAGGAACTCATTTTTCTCTGCGGCACTTTTCAAGAAGAGCTTGAAGGAATTTCGGATCAGTCGAAGTTATTATTCCATAAAGGAATTTTGGTAGTATTTTGTATTGTGTGTTCATAATGTGTTAATTATTTTCAGATTGGGATTAGTTTTTCTAAATTGACGACTCCTATAGAGATGTTATTCTCTTTGTGGAGAATAACCTATTAACTGTACCGAATATTCTCAGAATTGTTGACCTTGAATCATTTTCTCATGTGGTTCATGATTTTTGGCAAACACAGTATGAATAAACAATAATTTAGTACGTGCAATCATTTCTTTTTATCGAAGGCCGCGTTATTCACGTTTTACTGGGTGTTAAGTATGAGTGATACACATAAAATGGTAATTTGGTTTATCACGTTGACTAACGTTAAAAACCGAGTGTGATAAATACTGGCGAAAACATTCTCCCATAGCGAATACTCACTTGGAACTTGGTTTCGGTTCATATGGATAATTCTCTAATTTGGGATTGAAAAAACTAGGTCATGAATAAACTCTCTGCCGAATTATCATGTTTAGTCACGTTTGCAGTAATCGACGTTTCTGAGACGTCCAGATATAACTTTCTTTCTAGCAGCACTGATGATGGCTGTTGATGCAGCAGGCGAACCTTTTGGTACTTTCGGTTCCATTCGATCATTTCCTATGAGCCTGAATTTTGTTCTTTTTAATTTTGGGGTACATCAATGAGTGCAACAATTTTACCAATACTTGCACATTATATTATGGATGATTATTTTGATGAAGTAGGTAGTTCTGCATTTTAGTTTCAATTTACCTATCATTTATGAAAACGTCTTTCGGTAACATGATTTTTGCGATTAATAAGAGACTTGAAAAAATATTTCATCCTAATAGTAGTTCACTATATTATTAACAATAAGATTCCATTTTAGATACCAAATAATTCATAGAAGTGATGAATCTTTGATAATACCAGTAGATGGTAGGTATATCAAACTCATAAATTGAGAAAGAACTATTTACCTGTTTGTTTCATCAGGAATCAATTAAAATCAATTTGCTTTGATTAAAAAATGGACATGAAAAATTAGCTCATCCTTCATTGAAGCAATACATATTTCTATTTGAATTACTTGGAAATATTCAGTTCAATTCATAAGTGATAAATAATACTGGAGTTTTTTCCCAACACCATGTCGTTTTTTAACACCTCGACATGTGTTTCATGTTGGGAAAAAACTCCAGTAATATTCATTACTACACAAAATGTTCCAAACAGTGCATCATAAGTTCACAAGTGATACGCAAATAGGAATTCTTAAAATGAAAATAATAACCAAATACGTGAAAATATAAAGTTTCTTGTGAACAGAATAAAAAGGAAGTCATCGAAACTTTGAAAACTCAATTGAAAGATGCTACACCTGATTTTGAAAAAAATCAAGGTTGTCTGTAATACTCTGTGATGATTGTAATTGAATTATATTATGCGATGTAACTGGCTGAAACTTAGTGAAAATGGACATGTTCTAAACTAATTACAAATTGTGTTTTATGTGATAACAATTTGAATCTTATGACCTTTCACCTAGGTAATGACGAATTGAGTTTAGGTAGATAGATAGATAGATAGATAGATAAAAACTAATTGGTGATCAAGATGATCACCAAGTGATCATCTTGAAGATGATCACTTGGTGATCGAAACACGTGTCGATGTGTTAAAATAACGGTTTGGTGTTGGGAAAAAAACTCCAGTAATATTTATCAGAATGTAGTTAAATGAAATAGCCATCCACTGTGGAGCATTGAGATTTATACCAACCAGGTATAGTGTTTCATATTTAAACGTAGGTATAGTTGTTGTAGTATGTGGTCTCAGCATTATGCACCCTCCAACGATCTAACTAGTCAGTGCTCTTACAGAAATTCATACAGATTTTAAATTTTCTATTATTTAATCAAATATTCATAATATCACCAGGCAAGCTGATAGGATGGGAACAAAACAACGTCATTTATTTGTTCCACAAAAAATCCATCGATTTGGGCATATGCAATGTTCTCTCTGCTAATGTCAAACACTTGAAATACATGATTTCCGTAAAGCAAAGGAAACATTTTCCATTTGAAATAGTGAATATTACTGAGGTTTTTTCCCAACACCAAATCGTTTTGGTGTTGGGAAAAACTCCAGTAATATTCATTACTACACCAAAGGCTCCAAACAGTGCATCATAAGTATTTAAAATAGTGTTTACTCGGTGAATGGGTACTTGAAATGATTTTACTGAAACAGAACTCAGAACGAAACACAATTTATCATAAATAGTACAGAGTACTTTTTTTTGAAGCTATGTTTGACTGAGAGCCTGTAAATCCCTGGCTTCTATTTACAGACTACAGTCGTTAAGAAACCTTCTTCATGTCAATTCCGCAACTTTTTGCAATCCTTCATTTGCATGATTATCAATCATCGATGTGAAGTTGTAATATCACTATCAAGTATGTGGTGATAACGCTCAAAATAGAAAGGAGTGTCGATCTAGTTATCTGAAAAAAATCAGCAGCGGTGAATTTTGGCGATAAATATTCCAACTTCTCTACAGCACTCCGAATTCTTTTGTTCTGCTCGTGTCTGTCGGGATACTTGCACTCGAGGTTCACGCAGAAATTAACGAGTTTTTGGGGTTCTCGTGTCGCTGAGTCGATGCAGAAAATCATTATAAAAATAACCACAATCTGAAACTGAAAAGTAAACTTCAGTAAAAAAAGAACAAAATACAACTGATATTGAGAAAGTCAAGAGTGATGGTAAGAAACATACCACATTCATACTACTTCATACTACTCGTTTCTTCATCTAGAGCTGCGTTTCCCAAATTTTTTTGCCTGGGGTCCCACGACCCACATATTAAATAATATTAAGTATAATGGGGAATGTTCTTCCTGACGAAAATCAAGTAGTTTTCATAAAAGAGCTCTAAAATAACGCATTTTAAACTTATCATTTCAACATTCTTCTTTAAAAAATTATTTAAATACTTAAAAAAGAGGAATGAAATAATGCATTCAACATTTAAAGGGATTCGTTTCTATTCCACCATTTGGCAACATCGGTTATAGCTTATAAACGACAATGATTCTGTTACTTGTATGAGACAAACAAAGAAGACATATTTCAGAGGCGTGTTGGTCTGTATACTTATGTTCCGAGTTCCGAGACATTCTGTGACGTATGACCTAGCCTATCTTCTTCTATATAAATAAATAATAAAACAACTGTTGTTTGTGGAGGTGGTATTGAGCTATAATTTATATTTTGCCCTAATTGTTGATTTATAAAGATAATTTTCCTTTTTTAAAGTAAAATATCTAGGTACGTGTAAATTATTTCTACTTGATATAGGCGCTGTTGCCAATATGTGAATTAGCAACAAATCCCTTTAAAAATTAAAACCTAACATTTGAAACATCAATATGAATACTTTTCGAAGTGAATTTGAAAAACTCATGAATTATACTCAACTTTATTTTGTTCAAACTTGCATTTGCTATAATAACCCAAATTAAGGAACATTCTTCATTATTATTACTAATGTAGTTAGCAAATAACTACTGATTACTTCTTCAATAGAAATATATTTAAGATGTTTTGATACCTATTTATATTAATTTCTGACAAATCAGTCAACAAACTCACACACATTGTTTTTCATATTTTGTTTCTTCTAAATACTTATACTGGGCGCTAATGACTGTGATGATGTGATACCACATTACTCCCCCCTCTTATTGAGATTGTGGATGTCTTGAATAAGAAATTTAACTTTCCTTCCATAGCGGGTGGTGTAGAACTTTTTCGTAGAACTTTTTCGTAGAAACTTTTTCCATTTCGTCTTCATTTTTAGTAGTAAGATTTTGACGGCCAATTTTATTGATATCTGGTTGATCCTGATGATTCTCTAGTTTGAGTCTCTCTATGGATATATTTTTTCCTTATTGTTGATTAAAACCGTAAAATTTGTCTTTTCGCCTCAAAACTGTACATGGTTCAGAATATGTCTGTTGCAAAGGTTTATTGACTGCATCTATTCTAACGAAAACATGTGTAGCAGTTGGAAATTCTTTGTTGCTGTGACCAGCAACAGGAAAATATTCATATACATTTTTATTCATTTTTTTCTTGAGGCTGTTTAAAAATTTTGCATCGTCAACAACCATCTCTCCAGGGATTTTTAGGGTCATTTCACATACCATCTCAGCGCTACTGATACCACCTAAATATTCTTTCGGTGTAACTCGTATACCAAGAAGAATTTTTGATCGATCCTCGGACTACTTTCCAGAATTGCATTTGAGAGCAGATTTCACAGTTCTGTGCAACCTTACAATCATTCAATTAGAACTTGGATGTTATGGTGTAGTTCTCAAGTGATTAAAACCAATTATTTTGGAAAATTTAGAGAATGAGGAACTCTCGAACTGTCTTCCTTGATCTGTGGTTATTCTGGAAGGTACTCCAAATCTAGAGATCCCTCCATTATAAAGAGTCCTAGCCACTATTTCAGCACGTATGTCTTCCATAGGGAATGCTTCTAACCATCTGGAAAATCGATTTATGCATGTCAGGCAATAACAGAAACCATTTGAAGGTGGCAAAGGTCCGACGATATCGATATTGATGTGTTCAAACCTTGAGTTTGGGATATTGTACTTGCCGACAAGAGTAACCACATGTGTATTCACTTTGGATTTTTGACGGGGGATCCAGTTTTCAACACATTCTCGAAGATCTTATTCAATTCTAGGCCAAATATATTCATTTTAATGGGTTTTATAGTTGATTTGATTCCAGGGTCAGACAGACTGTGCAATTTTTTGAATATATCCTTCCTTAAAATGGTCCATATGGTCTAATATGATGAGTAGAAACATCACAATAGATATTTCATCAGTTCGGACTTCCATTGTCTAATATAATATAAATTTATTTGAAAACCCCTGTCTTCTAGCTAAGTTGATGGTAGAACAGGCCTTAGCTAGAAGACAGCAAGAACTCCACAAGGAATAGAAGTCGCCACAACCAGTACTTGTACTTCCCTACATCAGAGAATTATCGGAAAGGATAAGAAGGATTGGGTCCAAGTACAACATCAGGACGTGTTTCAGATCTGGGAACACTATCAGTAGCAGCCTCACAAAAACCAGGCCACCAAACGCGGACTGCGATTCCAAGAATTGCATTTACCGGGTACCCACTGAGTGTG
Organism: Leptinotarsa defecta; assembly: GCA_015342085.1. Taxonomy (NCBI): domain Eukaryota; kingdom Metazoa; phylum Arthropoda; class Insecta; order Coleoptera; family Chrysomelidae; genus Leptinotarsa; species Leptinotarsa defecta. The sequence continues at coordinate 4,435 of WOGO01000634.1, read as the reverse complement.
GAGAAATATACATCGGTGAAACTAAGAGGCCATTGAAAGTTCGCATTGCTGAGCACAAGAAACACACACAGCGATGAGAAACCAGCAATATAACATCAAGTGGATTCAATCCGAAATCATCCACGAAGAGGAACACTGGTTTAGGAGAAAACTCAAAGATGCAGCGTATATTTTGTCAAACGAGCATAGAGATACGTAACATATGGAAACCTCTAATCAAGGGAAAAACGACCAATTTCCGGCAAACGGTCATCTCCCGCTAAAAACCAATGAAGCGGAAAAAGTGAAGAGGGGATAGGTGAAAGCACTCGAGCGACCTATAAATATTCAGATCTCGGAGGAATAAGTCCAGTTATCACCCGAAGACGATTTTGGATACTAACAATCGAAACGTCATGACATAACTTGGTTTGAAATCTTTTAATTTTTATTTTTTATTTCTTGTTAATAATAATTTTTATTTTTATTTTTCAGCTTTTATTAATATTTCAATTTTTTATTTGTTTGGTTGTTGCTTGTATGTGTTTTCTTTGTAATTTCAGTTTTTTGTTTAATAAAATTGTTATTTTTGGTTATTGTTATTGATAATTGTTTAATTGTTTTTTTTTTCAGGGTTTTCAAATCAATTTATATTATATCAGACAATGGAAGTCCGAACTGATGAAATACACCACGAACCTTTGTCAACCACCTTCAACACAATAGATCTTCCTGTCACTTCCAGGCATATGTATTTTTTTTTCAGTTGGAGAGATGTTTTTCCTGACAAAAGTTTCTGAAGTTCATCATCTTGTTTCTGTTTTTCTTTTTATTTGCTAAAGTTCATAAAATTTTGTCTGTTGAAAACTGACTACTGAAATCCAGGTATCAGGTTTATCTGGGAGAAGTAGTTTCTGGTTTTTTATTAAATGCAAACATCAAAGGTTTATGATCAGATTATATTCACATCCTTCGAACATGAAACAGTTCATACTCTTTAAATTCTTAAGATCCGGGACTCCGGAACTCTCCAGCACACACGTGTAGAACCTTTTTGAATATCATCCTTCACACATAGAATCGGTTTTACTTCAGAACTCAATGTTACCACCTGTTCCATCAGTCCCTTCAGACATATATACAGAGCCCACCGATACTGAGTATGGCATTACTGAAAGTAGATATCTCTTTTCATACCTCACTTGTCACTCTTGTCATATATAATGAAAAATACATGATGGCGCTTCTAGGGTCAAAATACTCCGGAAGTAAAATATCTCCCTAATTGGATCTCCGGGGATTGATTCAAGAGCATCATCCTGCAGAAATTATTTAAAAACTACTAACATCAGTCCACAGGAAAATAGCATGGTAACTGCACTTGCTAAGAGGCCCACTAGCAACTTCAATTTCGATGTCTGCAACATCAGAGGACTCAAATATAAACTCTGTATAAACCTGTCATCGTATGTCACCCATATTTGAAATAACGCAATCGAGAAACATGGAGAATCAAGAGCTGTTTCGCTTGATATTTCTAAGGCCTTTGACCGTGTGTGGCATGAGGGTTTGCTGGTCAAACGTTCCCTGCAAGTAGCCGTCAATAAATATCCGCAGGGATCCATATTGTCTACAATCCTATCAACGACTTGAAAAAAAACCAAGAATCCAATATATTGCTTTGCTGATGACAGCACACTTGTGTCGTCATTTCATTTGGATTCCAGGACATCGGCTACGGAGACACATCTTCACGGGCAGCAGAAGGTTGCATATCTTAAAGAGGATCTAGAAGTGATTTCGAATTGGAGTGAAATTCAATTCAATGCCACAAAAACCCAGGCATCGGTTTTCTTCAAGAAAATAAATGTCTACGAACCGGATATAGTAATGTCAGGTCAGACAATATGTTTTGAATGTTCTCAAGACCGTGACACCTCAAGTTTATTTCCTTACCTTCAGATTCTTGCGTCTGTAATGAAATTCAACTGTGTTCTTATGAATATTCAACTTTCCAATCAACACTAAGTTGAAATGTAACAATATTTTTTGAGGAAGCTAGTGTGAAGCTTAATGTGTTATAGATTTGTGACACCTCTACAGGGAAAATCTTGCAAAAAATTGTAGGAGTTATTGAAAAAACTGATTATCAATCAAATATCCCACCGATGACACCAAATTGTATTAGCTGCCTCATTAGCCTTAATAACAATAAACTTATAAATGGAATCATTACCCTAACTTTGTTCCACCCTCTGTCACCAAAAGAGGCCCTCCTAATGGCCAAAATCGATTCTATGCAAAAATACGAGTAGAGTCATGGACATTGGACTTTAATGTATTCTTCCCAATTGTTTTCAGGCCGCTTATGCGATGGAAATAAATATTAGGCGGAATCTTTTCAAACCACCTGTCTGGATATAATAAACTGCCTTAACTGATATTACTACTACTTGAATCGAGCTTTATAATCTTTAATATTTTTTACGTTATATCTGTTTCACCCCAATAGAAAATATGGCAGGAAATAGCAGAATTTATGGAGTGATTTACTTACTAATGAATATATTCCGTATAAGACATCCAATATACAAGCCTCGAATGATCTTTCCAGCTTTTCGGATGAAAAATAATACAAAGATACACGTAAAGTCAGGGAATAAAGTATCACCAGACTAATGTGGGATAACATCACTAGAAAAATCCAGCCGTACCAGTCGTTAATTATTGTTGTTATAGCATCCATTTCGGAGTAGAGCCTTTCTACTTTTTTTATCCTCTGCGTCACATTAAGAACGTTTGTATCATTTCTTATCAAAATTCTGTTTATATCTTCATATTTGTGTTTGATGCAGATAAATATATTGGAGATGATATTGACTTGGAGTAACTCCACATAAATCAAAAAAAGTAACTTCCGTAGCATCGTAACATGGTGAGTAAATTTGCGGTGTCGAATATGATTTGTAGGTTCCACAACATAATATGTGTAAAACTACTGAAGAAAAACATAAAGCTGGCATTAGTGAAGATACCTGAGGTGTTAGTTTCCTCAGTATTTAGATTTTCAGAAGTTTCCAAACCCTCAAAATGTTGAATCAGTTCATTCCACTTGTTTGCTTTCGTTGAAATAGAAGCGAATGCTGATAATAAAAATAATAACACTGCAACAAATTCGCCAGATAAATCCAAAAACATCATAACTGAGCCCATTTTTCCATATAACTGTCTTGCATTGTATATCCGAAACCACATGGAGTAAATTGAACCTAGAACCACGGCAGAAATCATTAGAAGGGTGTAAAAAGTGACAAACTTGTTTCGATGGAGCGGTCTATTTTTGAAGTTGCAGTTTGGTAAGACACAAAGCACTACAGCAAATTTTGCCATTGGCTCTAGAGACAAAATACTTTTTCTACTATGCGTAAACTTCATCGCGACAATTAAAAGTGGAGTGTGTCGAAAGATGAACTGTAACACCCTCCTATTATTTCATGATCAACAAGTCACACTACTTATCAAATTATTCGTCAACATTAATGAAATGTTTTGTCGTGAGCAGCTTCGCACTTAGAGCATTATAATAAACTGGGTCAGTCACGCTCATAACAAAGCTGTCTGCAAGACGGACAGATATATTTAATTGGTGAAGCAATATCGTGTTTTGTCGATATTGGTATGATAATATCAATATCTACCGAATGATAATATCATATTAAGTATGAAAGTAGAAACTCACCGTAAAATATTTTAGCAATGTAGATATTTGAGCTTCTGCAAAGAATCCTCAAACCGTAGCAAGTTTGACTTAGTTTCTTACAGAGAGAATCAATATACACATTATATTCTTGGAAAAACATATGTTTTCATCATAACTGATATACTAACGTGTTTCGAAAGTTTGAAAAAATAGCTTTGATTTTCTCCAAGTTTCTCCATTTAAAATGAAATTTCTCCTTGCGAAATTGATTGAGTTTATTATTGTATGTAGGTATGTCGAATAAAATCGTCAAAGGTTTTCACTTTACCTACAGCTTCACTTGCAGCTTCTCACACCGCAATCAACCACTTACAGTCCAGGATTCTCTGACGATTGGGAAGCTGTAGAGTAAGGCAAGCGCACGCTATAGACTTTTTATCGGCTGATAGTTTAGTTGGATGCTTATTAGTATAGAATCATAATGTGAGTCCGCACATTTAAGCGATTCGCCCGACTGAATAATCTGAAACAAGTTTGATAGGCTTTCCAATTTTGATTCAATTACAAAGTTGGACAACTATCGGTCGCACACTAAAGACTTTTTATAGTTTAGTCTGGTTGGGTTGGGTGGGGGCACACTGCTCAAACAAAACTGTTCGGTTCGGTGCGGGTGCGCAGACCACCAACTGAAAAGTCTGAACAGTTGTTGATGTATATAATATTTTGACGCGTTGTATTGAAAGTATTGAAGATTAT
>WOGO01000633.1:1699-22036 GCA_015342085.1 Leptinotarsa defecta | reverse complement strand
TTTTCATCAGCCAATTTCACCATACATTCAATATTAACCTACAGTTATACTCATAATCATTGCTTTCTCATAACACCGGAGTAATAGGCACTTTTCGAATCTGTCAATTGCAATAAATATTGTAAATACATTTATGACTTGAAGCAAACAGCATAGCAATAGGAAATTCTCCTCAATGCATAAATTGAAGTACCACACAGGTATGGCGTACGTGCGGTTATTACCACTCCTTCCAAAGTTTGATTATCGTCTAATACAATTTTTGGAAGTGACACTCCATTTATCTCTTTTTAAGCACCCACCTAATAGGAGACATTCATTGAGTTGAATGGCATCTCCGGTTTATCTGCCTGCGTTTGATATCACACGTAACCCAAACGTTCACTGACCTATATTCCTCTTGCGAGGAGCCTTGATAACTTGATTATTACAGATTGTTTTGAACGGCAAACAAGCTGTACATTGTTTTGGTCACGTTTCTGAATGGTGAACTTGAATTTCAATGATTCGACTTAAGTTTCATGGTTGTTTAAATTCAATGAAGAATACATGTTAAAAACATTCGTTATTCTTGCAAGAGAAAATATTCAAATCAGTTTTTGGATTAGCGAAAACTAGTCTTGAAGGTCACGATCATCTTAGATTTCGAAACAGTTCTTCTCTGCCAAACACTACAGATGTAAAATTGAAAGAAGATTTCGGTTGTTTAAATAATGTTCCCCAGAGATGAAAAATACATTTCACAAGAGAGTCACTATAAACGTATATCTAAGGTGAAGTTGACTTGATGTCGGATGTAATGTTGCATACCTACCAGTCTATACAGGGTGTCTCAAATTCGTTCCTCACCATTGGGAGCTCGGAAACTATGAGAGATACGAAGATGGTTGAATTGGGGCAAAGTTGCGCATTTACCTGACTAACAATATGCCGTTGAGAAAGTTCTGAGATTCCGAATATATCTGGATATATCCAGAAAAAACAGAAATTTCGGAAAATGGTTTTTATTTTTTTTCTGGCTTTATTTTTCGAAGGATTCGAAAATAAAATGCACTTTCACATTGCCACATTTTCCCTGCTACATAATAGTGTTTTCAGATTTGCTATCCGACGTTTCGTATTCCGGCCACCATCAACTTGATTTTTTCTTATGGGTGTTAAATTATATTCTTTCTTTTTGAATAAAACCAGATTTCCTTTTCAATGATGTATAATGAGTTATCATTCTTTTTCGAAAAATTGGAGATATTGAAAAAAATTATTTCTTATCATAATAGGCTTTGACTTTGATGTTTCTTAGTTCGACTTTCAATTTCTTACACTCAATGACATTTTGTATTTGTACAAGTCATTGAATTTTGGGCGAAAAATGGCTTTCATGAATGAAAAAAAAAACAGATACGATACAAATTATTACAAATACGATACAAACAGTGTTAAAACATCGGAAATATATTTTAACTTGTATCCCGAAAGACAACAACCACACCAAACTATGTTCAATTTATTGGATCAAAATCTCACCGAAATTGGTTCATTTGAAAAGCCAATGAATAAATATTTAGATGGAGTCAACAATCAAAATTAGATAAATGAGGTGTGTATGAGGTGAATTTTACATTGTGTTCTTTTCAATGAAAATAGAACTTTGAACAAATAAAAATAATCAACTTAAATGTAAAGATAAAAGTAAATCACAGCAAATGATCATAATGCTGGCCTCGTTCATGATAACACAACTGTGCCCTTCTTCGAATATCATTCAATGCACGATTAATTTCCCTCCTCCTCAATCTTCCGAACTCTCTAACAACGCTGTGTTGAAGGTCCTCAATATTTTGATATTCCCTCTGACCATAAACACTATTTTTCAATGTACCCCATAATAATGTATCCGTAACACTTAAGCCTGGAGACCTCGCTGGCCACTTCACCGGCCCATCATTCCCTATCCATTTATTACTAAACATTTCAGTCAGGTGATAAGATACTCAACTGGTAATGTGCGGTAGAGCACCATCATGTTGAAGCCAGATGTTGTAATGGTTAGCCAAAGGTAAATCATGCAAATAGTCTTCGAAAATCGACATTGAAAACTGGTGATAGGTTTCTCCATTCAGAAATCTGTCAAATAAATGAGGACCCAAAATTCTATTTTTGTAAATTCTTGCCCACACATTAATACTAAATCGCACTTGAGGTCGAATTTCTCGGAACTGCCTGGGATTGTTTATGCTCCAAATGTGTTCGTTATTTTCATTGAATATCCCACAATTCGTAAAAGTGCTTTCATCTGTCCAAATTACATTTTCCAGGAAAACAGGAAAATCATGTCTTCTTATTAGATAATTACCTAATTTTAATCGCCTTTCGGGATCACCTGGATGCAGTTTTTGAGATATGTGTATTTTGTAACATTTCAAACCGCTTTTTTTGAGATGTCTCCAAACACATGTATCAAAAATATTCATTTCGGAGTAAATTTGACGTGTAGATTTCCCCAGGTTCATGTTTATCTGCAAATTATGGATTTTTATTGAAAAAGATACAATGTCTAACTTCCCTCATACATACCTTATTTATCAAATTTTCTTTAGTTTCCTTGTCCATTCTGTCTCCATATTTTTTCCTCGGCTTTTCAGATGAACCAAACTCGGTGAGATTTTGATCCAATAACTTGAACATAGTTCGATGTGATTGTCGTCTTTCGGGATACAAGTTTAAATACATTTCCGATGTCCTAACACTCTTTCTATCGTATTTGTGAAAAATTTGTATCATATCTCTTTTTTCTTCATTCGTGAAAGCTATTTTTCGCCAGAAATTCAATGACTTGTACAATAACAAAATGTTATTGATTGTAACAAATTGAAAGTCAAATATAGAAACATCAAAGTCAAAGCCTATTATGATAAGAATTAATTTTTTTCAATATCTCCAATATTTCAAAAAAGAATGATTTTTCATGATACATCATTGAACAGGTAAAATCTGGTTCTATTCAAAACAGAAAGAATCCAATGTAGCGCCCTTGAGAAAAAATAAAGTTGATGATGATTGTAACATTTTTGGGTGGCCTGTGAGTTCGCATTGGAGAAAGTGATTTATGAACTTGATTGATTTTATTCTGTATTACTTGATAGACTTTCAAAACGAGAGTAATGTGTAAGTTCAATACTGACCGGAGACTTCTGTCTTGGGCGTTGATAAAAATAACTAATTCTAAAAATCGATATCGAAATATTTATTGACGAATTTCAACTTAAGATTTCAACTTCAAATATGGATAGTACTTCTGGAGAATCTTACGGTACCAACTCGGAATTGCTATATCAATCAAGAAAAACATTGGATTCCACCTACCTTGATACGCTGACGTGCTGCTTCCTAGTTCTTCTCGAACGGTAACACTCTTTCATTTATAAGACGAGTTAATGATTTTCTAGGACTTTTTCTTGTTAGATTAAATTTTTTTGTCCTATTGTGAGGACAAAGATCAATCCCACTCCCTCGACTGAGCTAATTTACTTACCCTCTTTGATTTGCTTAATAAAACAAGAAATGATATATTTTCTGATTTATTGGCGAGGAAGGTCAAGAGACAATATTACGTAATTACATAAGAACAGAACGAAAATAATTTACAAAGAAATTACTACTGAAATCTTCATCTTCAAGAGGATCATCTTCCTCTTGAAGATGATCACTTGGTGATCGAAACACGTGTCGAGGTGTAAAAATAACGATTTGGTGTTGGGAAAAAATTCCGGTAATATTCCTTACACCATTACTCAACAAGGAAAAAGTGGCAATGTGGAAGTGCAATTTATTCTCGAACCCTTCGAAAAATAAAGCCAGAAAAAAATTGAAACCATTTTTCCGAAATTTCTTTTTTTTCCGGATATACTCGGAATTTCAGAACTTTCTCAACGTCATATTGTTAATCAGGTAAATGCACAACTTTGTCCCAATTTAACCATCTTTGTAACTCTCATAGTTTCCGAGATCCCAATGGTGAGGATCGAATTTGAAACATCCTGTTTATTTGAAACATAAAATATACTATCTTTCCTCTCAGAGCTTCATTAAACGCTTTCAATAATTCCCTTTTAATTCCAGATGCAATATCAGTATCAAAGTCACTGCAAGTCAGCATCAGCGATTGAAACAACTTTCGAATGTCCAAAATAACTTAGCTGTGCAGTATCTCAACTGCAATCATCATGAAAGTATGAAGGTGCTGAGATCAATTATTCTTTTCGAATGTTTACTCATGAATTTTAGAGATATTCTTCATATATTTATTGGGAGCACAAGTGAGATTTTCTGTTCAGGAGGTCACGCGAGAACTCGTTTTATAATCAAAAACATCGAACTGAGATTTATTGCCCTATGAGTTGTGAGAGAAGTGAATATCTCACAAAAGAAGAAGAGGACAAAATTGCGTTTACTATTTATCAGTAAAAGTTTCTGGCCATATTTTATTTTTCACAAATTACCGAAGTTTATAAATTATGATATACTTTTGTGTTTGCACTGATACAATCTGGTCTGCTCAGATTATTTATCGAACAGATTGATGGTAGATGAGATGCTTCTCTGCTCACGGCTATTCAAGTTCGAGTCTATCTATGGAGATATCGTACACGGTAATAGATAATGATACCAAAAACTAGACTCTGACCTTTTTGGTTCTAGAGATTACAAGAAACCGTATAATCTTTCAATTATGAAAAAATGATGAATCCACAAGACTGGAACAACACCATCTTTTTCTGCTAAAAGTCAGATACATTGTTTGATATTTTTCAACGGTTGACACCAAAGCCCAAAAACAAAGCATTTGTGATCCAACCACGGACATCGCTGTTTCTACTTGCCATAGAGTCGTATTCGTAGTGCAAGGCTGAACCACGAATGCATTCAACTGTTTCTGAAGAACAAGCCTGATTATAAGTAGGCATATAATCTCCTCTCACGAATACGTCATCAATGGGATTGACAAAAAATTCATACATTCCTTATCAAAAATGAAAACAACCTCTATCGTGGGCTGTTGCAAATCCAAACTTCAAATTCGAATGAAAAATCGCTCTGTCTTCCTCTACTACTTTTACTGAAGAACAACAGGGTGAACCCAGAGCTCAAAAACAGTTGATGTCGATGCTTGGCTTTGCTACAGCTTACAGTGAGGGTCTTTTTAGTCTGGAATGAGCAAGATTTAAGTTTTTTGTAAATTCCTTCTTCGTAGGAGGAAATGTCCATGCTCACAGACTTATCGTTTACAGGCAGTTGAGTCCAACAATGCATTCTGGTTTAGTCTGGCATCTGTCAGCATCTGTCTATCATTGAAACAATGATGCTTTCTTTTTGGGCTCTGGTTCAACCACTGAAAATATGAATCGGTGTTCAATAAAAATGAGCTGGTGTTGATTTCGTTATGTAACTGAAGTTAACGTGAAGAAATGTATTCATAAGAGATTTATGATACCAACACATTTCAAGTATTTGGTGTTTCTGAGTTTTTTGAGTGAGTTTTTGAGAATCACCTGTGACAGTAAGAATTGGTTTTGATCTAGCGATCACGAAGTTCATGATAATAATGTAATAATTTATTTGATTACGAATAAATAATTTAACTATCACAAATATCAAAAAAACTTTCGAGTTAACAAAATTTCAAAGTTGAGAGTGTCCCAAGTTGGACGGTAGTGTACATAATTTCTGTGATCATATTCAAATCAATAAATTTTTGATACAAACGCTCGGAAATTATGTTTTATCAACAGTAAAATAACAACATTGATAGTGGAAATCTTGACATCACAATAAAATATTCAACAAAAATTCACTTCATTACTCCTCCTTCATCTTGTAACAGGTAAAAATGTTATCATTTCCATTCAGGATCACTTTCACGGCGTGAATATTCAAACTTGGACTGTGACAAAGTTTTCGCAAAAATATCGGCAATCTAATTTTCTGATGCAACTCATTCGAGTATGAATCGTTGAGAAAGATGATTTTTGCCTTTTCGCTTCTCCATCACCATACAAAAAAATTAAAGAAGAATTGAAGAAAACAATGAAGTTCAAAATAAACTGTCAACAAATATGTGTAGATCATACATATATGGTTCTCTCAGATACAAATTCGAACAAAAAGACGTCATTTCGAAACAACTACTTTCATATGAACATTGGATTACACGTAGAACCAATTTTCCATTCAGTCTGTTCTCCAAATATCTGGAACGGAAGTCAAAAAGATATTAATAATAAGATAAGGAAAACTACCCAACGTGACAAATGGAAGAGCATTGAAATAAAATCTCACTTACATAGGAATTTAGCATCCTCAAGGTGTACTTCCCGAAGTTTCAGATTGAAAACACTTGTTTCAACACCTCACCAGCACCTATTAGAACTTTTGGAAGACGAAAATACAAATATTTTTTGCACATAACGACTTTATGTCACTTGATGAGACATGTCACGGCGACAGTAGTAAAACATACGATTATTCCTTTCCAATTCCAGCCATAGGAACTCCATTTTGATTGAATGAAGAGATATTTTCCATAACTGGAATAGTGCCAAGATAATATTTCTGTTTGATTTGCAGAGGAAATGATTGGTTGATCAAATTATTACATATCAATTGAAAATAAAAATATGACAATGAGTATAGAATCTTCCATGAACCGTATATGTACCTACTAGACTTGTTTTTTTTTCTCATTTACTTGCATAAATGGTTTACATTATGTTATTTGAAATGGGTAAATGAGTCAATAATTTCGAAAATTGAAAAATCAGAATTTCAGAATGTTAAACAGTGATGCTGATCTCAAAGCGAAATTAAAAATTCATACAGAGATCAGGTTCAATATTAGGAAAATGTCAGTCCGAAATGTCGATATATGTAAATGTAATTGAGATGTTCATATATTATAAAGTTTATATATAATCAGAGACCTCAAATATTTTCTATTCTCCCAGGATCAATGTGAAAACTTTTTTCTGTATTCCTGAAGTTTTTCAATACAGAGAGAATGAAATTTGTAAAAAAATGGGAGTCTTCCGAACAGTGTCTATATATGAGAAAAAACACGAGCCAAGTTTCTATTCCATCATCTTCATTCTTTCGATGTTTTGATTCCACGAAACAATTACATGAAAGGTGTCCCTGAATACATGCATGCATGTTTACTCTGCCTATGTTGGTAAATAAATAAGTTTATTTTATATTTGCTCGTGACAACATTTTATCCAAAGTCAAATAAAGACTGTTTGAAGAAACAATTTACGACACTTATTCCAGTTTCTTTGTGAAAACATTCTGGTACCAGTAAATAGACTCAATATTTTCCGAGCACGGTCTTAAGTTCTTTTACATCGTGACAATTTTCATTGGTTGTGATAAGTTTGACGCTAACAGGCCATGCACAGCTGATAAAATTCATTTTACCTGCAGCAGAACGAGTCTAATCAAATACTGGTCATTAAAATTTGTTGTGAGAAGAGTTAACACTCTAGCAGTTGAGTTAAATATAGAATTAATATAAACAACATGGTCATTTTCTACTCCTACTCAGAACATGAATAATAAAAATATATACACACACCGCAATTTATAGGTATTTCTCGTTCCTTCACACGTATACTAATGTGATATCAAACCATATCGAATTCCATCGTGAATCGATATCTTTTTTCATCTGATATAGGTACAAGTCTCAATATTTTTACTGTTTATTTTGTTTCAAATAACATTTCAATGTTGAAGTCAAGGATATGTTATCCATCATATATCATCACGCAGAAAATTGAAAAATATTATTTGGGTATATGTATCATACCTAAATAAAAAACTCCTAGACAGTTTTAGTGAATAGGGATGCCAAGATTTGAATCATTTTCATGCCTACTAGTACATATTACTGTACTTACAGTGAAATATTTGAAAAGGAAAGAATCACTTACTTGAAAAATCAAAAATATAGTACACTGATAATCCCGATAAAAAAATTAATGAAATTACAACAATTTCACTTGTCATTCAAGATTGAAAGAATACCTCTTCAGCTATACAATCTAAATCTGATTACTATTTAATATTTTGTATATTTGTAATAGATAAATTCATGAATTACTTAATCAATTTTTAAAATCATCATACAGTAACATGTACTGTATTTTTGAACGAAAGTAATTTTTTGTGAAGGAAAATCAGTTTTTTATCGACCTCTTTTTGAGAATTTTCACCTTCCACAATCTGAAAAATATGAAAATTATAATGGATATATCTACATGTGTAGAAAGGACAAACTTTTTTTAGTTTACCCCGATAAGTTACTGCGTGAAATCAAATTATTTTTCACATAAAAAAATGTTCAATTAATCAGTAACTTGGTCGTATTCAACAATTTTGCCTATCAAAAAAGTTGTTAAGAAATAATACAATACTTATCTTAACATTTCGGAGGCCAAAATCTGCCTCTATCTTCAGAAATGGACTAAAAAATTCAAAAATATTTGCAATTCTTTCTCTGCTGATTATTTATTTCTTAACTTCTTCGACAGATGTCGATGTTGATGTACTTACAGAATTATGCATTACTAACTTCTTCCGGTGACTTCATCTACGTTGACTTCAGAATTGAGAAGAGAAGTTAAATAGATATAGCATACAATATAAATTTTGTGTTTCTACTATTGCTATTCATTCTATATGAACCAATATACGAATGAATGACAATTTATCCAATATCTATGTAATATTTGTAAATTCATATAGCAATGGTAAAAATTCAAAATTTATATTGTTTGCTATAGCTTTTCGTTTCTCTTCCACGTAGACGAAGTCACTGAATAAAGATAATGCTGTAAATTTGACTTGGCGACATATTGTGTATGATGACACAATTTTGATTATTGAGTAGGGAAGAATGTTCGTAGAGTAGGAAGAATGACGTTTGTGAGTTTTTGTGATGTTATGTGTTTATTTATTCATTCTTGTCGTAAAGTTTTATCAATATCTATAAATTCATGTGAATAAGTTTGATCAACTTCATTATTAAAAGTATCTGCCTAAAAAAGAGTTGCTGATCAGGTTCTATATCCGAAGTCCAACACATTGGGAGAGCGTACCATCGTAATAAACTAGTGACCATTTCTCACTCTTCACACCGTGAGACAGATGATGATTATGTCAGAGAGTCCTGTCCTGTCAAGAATGACAGCCTTCTTCATTTGCCCAGCCATGATATCTGGCGTAGTACGATGAGCCAGTGATCTTGTAATTCGAAAGTTGGGAGCGCTATATTCCTACAAGTACTACAATAATTGGAACAACACGTCTATCAGAGCGGTCTGGATAGTCGACCACGGTAGATCGAGGTGTTCGAGATACTTTCTTGGCAGGATATGATGAAACCTCATGCATCAGCTCATCTAATGAACAGTCGCAGGAACAAAATAATCTCTGTGGCTTTGAAGTTGGCTTTTTGCTGAACGGTTTACCTCTCGTTAACAGTTTTGATCACCTCGTTCAGTGTCGAGAACCAAGCCAAGTTTTTTGACCGCTTGGGTAGCCTCCTTGAAAAATGCTCTGATTCCAAATGATTCCAAACGGAATCATTTGAAATCTTGATGATTCTACAGGCACCAACCAAAATCAGTGAATGGAGTAGTCGGGAACCATGGAATAGAATATTTAGGATACAAACTCTCAAAAGATGCATCATTTTTTGAAACTTCACTTCGAGTTAGTACAACTCCTCTCGAGTCCACTCAACTACTCCAAAAGAGGCAGACCATTATTTTTGTCAAAAGGATTGTATCGGTCGGGAACTTTCCTCAAAGGCCCAACACATTTAAGGGGCGCGCCTGCATTACCTAACCAATGACTACTTCCCTTACCGTCAGGTAAGAGATCATTAGGTCCAAAAAGCATGTGCAACAAGCCGAGGATAACAAAATCCTCATTTTTCCAACAAATATTTTTGACATTATATTGAGATTCGACAATAGAAAAAGCATCATACCACCAACAATTCCAATAATCAGATCAACCATTCTAAGAAAGTGGTCTGGATAGAATCTGCAGAGTTCCAAAAGGACATCAATTTTTTCTATTTTATGACAATTCTCGCCTCACCCAGAGCTGAAAAGTTCATTTCGAATATCGTCTTACCTTGATAATCATGGATAACTATATCCGGCTCATTAGATTGGGGTTCCTCAGATGATATCAGAGCACTCTTAAAGCCGCTTCATCGATAGATATACCTAGGCTCAAACACTATCAAGGTGTTGCCAGGAATGAAGTGATCATTGCTGCTTTTATGTGGTCCTTTCGCTGAACGGGTTTCAACTTGGTGACAGAAGAGTTTAAAACTCAAAATTTTGAATTTTATTTTGAAATTTCGATTTTAAACTCGAAATTACGAATTAGATTTGGAAATTTTGACGTCAGTCTCGAAATTTTGAATCTAGTCTCAAAATTTCGATTATAAATTAAAAAATTTCAACCTTGATCTCAAAATTACGACATGTCTCTAGTGTAGAATAAATTTTGTAGTGTAATATGTCTATTATGTGGACCTTTTATGCTTCTTCTGGCTTACCACCGGAATATTACTGGTACCTTTTTTCGAATAGATTTTTATATATGGGAAAAGAACACAAAGCTGAAGAAAGGTTGGTTGGATTATTTTTTTAACTATTGTTTTATGCCGACATTTCAAATTTAATTAAATTCTTCTTCAGAGCTCTGTAACAATTGATTTTCATAAACAATCCTCCCACAAAACGTATACGATTATCATCGTTTCAATTTTACGAAAAATAATGAGTTCTTAATTGAATCACTGGTGATATTTGGATTTCAACACTATATTTTCGGAAGAGGAATTTTTTTAATTATTTTTCGAATAAGGGCTTTAGGAAAATTATTTTTTACTAGGTAATTCTCAATTAATTGGAGATTTTTGTTATATAACTCAGAATAGAAAATGGCAATTGCTCATGATATAAAATTCCGTATAATGTTAATTTTACCGTGGAAATTATGTTTTGAAAAATTATTTAAAAGTCTCTCAGAAAAAGTTGGCTTCTGATACCAGTCTACCTTTTCATATTTGTATACCTCCCACAAAACTTAAACTACTTATTGGTAGTTACCAGTAGATACCAGTCTACCTTTTCATATTTGTATACCTCCCATAAAACTTAAACTACTTATTGGTAGTTTAAGTTTTGTAGGAGGTATATTTCTGAAAATTCATTGTCGGCAAGAAAAAAATTGTTTTTTTTTTAATTGATCCTGTTACCCAAACAATCTCTTCAGAATAATTATTGGATCACTAAAATAGTTAACTCATTATGTACATTATTTTATGTCAGATTATGAGATGACTCACATTTCTGAAATGAAATAGAACTGTGAATATATTGCTTTTAATGGGCAGTGTTCAAAACATATTCATTGCGAAGTAAACCTTCCGAGAAAAATAATCCATTTCCTGATAAAATAAAACAAAAATATGTCAATAATTTGTACAAACTTCATCAAAAACCAATGACTACAGCTAACATCTTGGACAAGGGAACTTGTCTAAGGCTCATATACTCTGAAAGAAATGAAGAGTATAGTACTTTCTAGAGATATTTGTCATATGACAAGAAAACAAAATGATGCAGCTTTCCTAGTCATTTCATTCTGTCATAGCACATTTATTCCTGGTATCAATGGGTTGTCACTACTGTGAAATCATTGAACTTTTCGAAATACATGAACCAAATATGAAAGTCATTCTCAATATGTATCCAGAAATGTTACTGCGTTTGAATAAAATTCAGTTAGGGATGTATCCAACTTGTCAGTAACACATCTTATGATGCACTGTTTGGAACCTTTGGTGTAGTAATGGATATTACTGGAGTTTTTTCCCAACACCAAATCGTTATTTTTAACACCAAAGAGGAAGATTAAAACTCAGTTTAATCTTCCTCTTTGAAGATGATCATTTGGTGATCGAAACACGTGTCGAGGTGTTATGAATAACGATTTGGTGTTGGGAAAAAACTCCAATTATATTTAGTAACACATCTTATTATGCTTCAAACAAAAAAAAAACATTCAACACCATACTGCAAGCACCACATTTGTACGGTTTTCCCAAAACACACTCACACACACATACAATTATAGTAGTTCCATTGAGACCCATGAGCTTCATCGAAATTGGTTCACCATAACAAAATTCAACCAAATACCTATTCCTTTTTTCCATTATCTGGACAAAAGGAAAGTTTCAGATAATCTTAGCAATTTCTTGGAAAATAACATCAATCAAATTTGAACCAAAATGATATAGTGGTGAGATATTATGTTGTTAGGTAATTTCCAAACATTCATTAAAAGAATTGTAAATGATATCATAGATTGCAATACTCCCTCCAACTAGTAAAGAGTAATAAATGCTCATCATAAATGCAGAACGCTAATAGAGTACTGTGATTACGTTGTGATTTACCACATTTGGTAAGCGGTTTATAATACTTTATCAGATCCACCCTATTTCTGTAGAGCAAAAGGGTTGCAAACAAACGATGTAATGACCTTTCCACTCGTGTTAGTACCTGTAGTTACATACCTTTTACAATCGACATTGTCATAAAATTTTGATTTGAAATATTTTCACAATCATAAATGCCCATGCTTATTTAGAAAGACATTAGGCATAAGTAGATTTTATGATGTGTTATCATTAGATAAATTCCATGAATCTTTGCAGAATGTGTTAATTGAAGGTCTTACAATTCCCTGAACTGAATGATGCAATTCCCACATGTTGTTCTTTTCTATCATACTCCTGCCGTGTTTCTTCTTGAAACCCTTCAATTGAGCCCAAATGAATTCAATGGGATTGAGTTTGCAATGATAAAGGGTCATCTTGTCGACTACGTATTCTGAAACGAGATTAATTTGAACATACCATAGATAATATTTCTTTTTTAACTATACTTTCGTCAAATGGTATTTTTTATGTCGAAATCATTCAAATACATCTCCTTACTCAAAATACTCTTCAAATACATTGCCGTTCATTTCTTCATGGTAATCGCCAGAATGATTTGACTCGAGCATTAATAAACCGCCCTCAACCAAAACATCAACACTTTCAATGTAGGTTCAATACCTAAATCATTTTCCAGAACGCGACCTCAATCTTGTAGACCTATCTTCTGAAAATGCTTGACATAAATTTGTGACATTTTCATCTTTCCAACGGTATATCTTTCGTTGAGCCGTTTTGTCCAGAAAATAAATCTTGTTATTATCACGTCAAAACTCTCCTATCCGCCTTAGTCACCTCTAGCAAATGATTTCATCATTTTCGGTTAAGAGCGATTTTTTGTTTTATTTTTCCAAGTTTTGAAGTTCTCCACAATTTTTTTCGTCCATTATTGATATGACACACTTCAGTCTTCTTTCAAGACTCCCAATATTTTGTGGAAAGTCAGTATTTCTTTCTCAAAATAAAATGAATGGTCTCTTCTTCCAAATGCAAATTTGTAGTTTTCATCAACAGGTACAGTTTTTCTTCCTGAAGATGGTTTTGGTGATTTCACAGATTCATTTTTTCTCTTATTTTTGAATTTGTACATCGCTGATTTTGAAATTCCCGTTATTTGCGAACACCAAAGTATCAACGGTATGTATATGAAGGATTTTGGTGTAAAACAACGTCATATGCATTAACAGAAATAGCTCAATTGGTCATTTGTTTTTCTGGAGAGAAATATGAATTAGCCATTGTAATTACCACACTAATCTACTGATTAGAGGGCAATGACTTTAACGTCAATTCATATTCTTCAGGCAATAAATTCCCTAATTGAAGTCATTCTCTTTTCCAGTGAAAATTAAAAATATCTCAGGTATGCCTAATTGAATCAGGTCAGCTGAACAGGTATGTAATATACTGAAAAGTGCTTTGTATAGAAAGTATAAAAAAGTTCAATCTAAATTCAAAAGTGAAAACAATTTTGTCTCTTTAAATGAAAAAAGTCTATCAATTATTGATGCGAGTATATGACGCAATGCTGAGTAAGCAGGCTGGATCGGTTAACGACCTGGTCTGGTAATATGCATCTGTAATGTTATACCGGTGTACTATCAGTTCCTGTCGGAACTGACGATAGGTCAAACAAAACAACGAATTACATAATAGATATGTTAGAGGAATGAAGATTACTGGAGTAACCAACCAACCAAAACCGTTATTTTCAACACTTCGAGACGTGTTTTGATCACCAACTGATAATCTTCAAGAGGAAGATCAAACTAAATATATATACAATTTGTTCTTATTTATACCACAGATATCTCTGCTTGGTGTCTGCGTCTTAATTGTCTTAAATTAATTTCACAATGTTGCCTTATCTAATAGTCAAGTAAATCTGATAAATAAAATATTTAAATAAGCTATACAGCATATATTCTATTAGGTATTGATCCACCATCGTAATTTATAATCTCGGAGTTTTTCTTTCACTCGTATTTATTTGATTATTCTACGGTATATGATTTCAAACGCATACTTCAAAGGTGTATGTGTATTTGTCAATAACAGGTGTATACACTGTTCATTTCAATAGACGGGAATATGGTCTCAAAATATGTAACTGTACGAAATTTGCTGACAAGATAATGATTTATGTGTCAGAGATTGAGAAGAAATTTCATAAGAAGGAAGCCTAGTTATTATACCATAAAGACGGATACGTATTGTGCAACGTATACCAATACCTATAAATCAAGAGACTAAACAAATACTTCAGTTGATGCAAGATATTGAGATCAAACCGGCGTCGTGTTAAAGAATAAACGATAAGTTATAAGAGTGAAGTGTCTACGGCCGTAATTACAAGATAAAATCATATTGTTGTTGAGTTGAATTTTGTGTAATTGAATCTTCGGTCGTTGGTAAATAATATTCATTGTTTGTGAGACAATTTACAACTTCCCCGATGTTATTTCGTGATTCTGTCTTATAATCAAAGTGAATTATTCATTATCACGATTTGTTTCTAAAATCATTTTTTCATTAAAAGTTTGATTGAGATATAATACTCGTCTGGTTTTTTAGCATCTATTCATTCTTTGTTCAGAAATGAAAGGAGAAATAATTTTAATAACAACAATTTTTTTTCAAAAATGACAGCCTTTTACAATGGATTTCATCATTATTGCATCAACTGAACAAAGTTTTGAGGTATGAAAATATGGAAAGTATCATTTCATCAAAAAAGTAGTGGAAAGAGATTTTTCCTGCAAGGCCCTTTACTTATATATAGCTCTGACCCATTTGGAGAATGCACCAGCGATTCTACACCATGACTGACTAATCATTGGGACCGCCATCATATGATTTATCATTGTTATTAATATAATCGTTATTGTTTTACATGATTGGCAACCCTGTGTGCCCGAGAATTCTCAATAACCTCCTCACACTTTTAATAAAAGTTGATGAATGGGTGTTGGTCTCGAAAAAGAATTAGATTTTCCACTCCTTGACTATTCAAGTTTTTCAAACAGAGACCTAGCAAAACTGTTGAGTCTTCTACTTTATAAATAGTGGGTTTCACAGGGGTTTCACGGTCGGTAGCCAGGCGATTTGACGTGGGTGCTTTGTTCACTCACTCAAATTGACTGCCGTGTTGGTCTGTAGTTCAAGCCCTAGTCTGATCGATCCATTTTCACTTGCTATCGTCCAACCCGTGTTAGGAATCACATGTTAAAATGTACGACCTCGTTAATCTTGAGCTGGCACAAGTTTCGGCTTCTGAGGGTTATCGTTCGAAGGGGTGCGACAGCTGGTTAACGGGAAAACAGATTTTAAACAGAAAAATTTAATTTTTATATCATTATATATCGTGAAATTCAAAATTTCTTAAATTCTCCTCAACACATTCTTTATGACGAGAAAGAAAACGTGCCCAAGTATTCATGAGAATGGAGGAACCTTTATGAAACAAAATGGGAATTTCCCAACTCCTTGCTCTTCAGTTCTCACTCTTTAATTTCTGAAGTAATGAACGAGCCCCAGTTTGCAACTGATTTGTGCAATTTTTAATCGGTGACTTGAAAATGTCTATGTAGGAACAACAGAAAATCATATAATGATGCAAATAATATCACTATGCTTTCGTTACAACTGTGAGATAAGAGAATTAACTGTTATGACCACTTCCGTTAGAACTTTTTATTCAATTCGCAAAATTACAATCAGCATTAATTGAAATATGAAATATTTAATAACCAGAGTACGAGGAAAACGGTTTCACTCTGAAGGACAGATAAAAAAGGGTTAAAGGACAGATAGGACAGACAGAAAAAGGGTTGAAGGAATATGGCGTAAGGAATGCGGAAATAAAGTCAAGTAGAGCTCGGATATATACTGAGCTACCTCATTAAATAAGATTGTCACTCTGAAGAATGACTGGAGTTTTATCTTGGATTATAATCAGGAGATGAGTTTTTTACTTCCCTTCATCCCATTCTATTTATGGAATACATTGGAATTTGCTAGTGGGAGGAGGGACAGAAAGTATTTTGGTCATTTGACATTCGGCGTTTTCTCAATGAAATTTGGTAAATGTTTTTTGTATTTCGATAATGAACTTGCTTTAAAACAAACGTCATTGTAGGTACATATTGATGAGTGTTATTGTAACTCATTGTAATATTTTGGCGAGTATATATAATTACATAACATGTATAACATTGCAATGGCATGGAACATTTCTTTAGCGGTACAGAAAATCATAGATGAGAATTAATGGAGTAGGACATCTGAAATGATACGATGGCAGTATTCAACTGTGAAAAAGTTCTGTCGCAGACTGCACTGTCCTGCTCAAGGTGCTAAAAATAAGGAATGGTCCAAGGCCAAGCAATCGGGAGACTTTTTCAATAACCGGAATATGTTGGATTTATGAAAGCTTTTAGTCGATAGCTGAGCCGGTTGGTTGGAGTTCTACTCAGGTTATCACCGCAATTGTAAATGCAGGTTCGGTCTCTGCTTTAGGATTCAAAGTGTCATTTGTATAGCACGTTGAATAATGAAATCGTAGATCCTATTCTCGCACAAGTTCCCTGGGGTTTCTGTTCGTGGAGGGGCAACAGTTCAATAGAAAACCAATTAAATCAACACATTCATTTCGAGTATTGCTTCGAACGAATGACTGATTTGATTACAATACAGATTTCATTGCAAGTGGACATTGCAAAACTACTACCTCAAGCTTTCGTTCTAGCAATTCTGACCTTCACCGAATGGGAGTCAAAAAATTATTCAAACTGATAAAGACTGAAAATAAATCATCTTTACTGAAAGTTATTGAGGGAGATATATATGAAAATACGAAAACTAAAGCTACCCATCTACGGAGTTGTATTTTATTTATCATTTTATAGTTTTCCAGAATAATAAACTTCAATTTCTTCTGGTCAATTCAAAGCAATTAGAGTTACGTTTCAACTAATCAATTATTCCAAGTTTCAATCACATTTACCCGAACTCTCAATCTGAAATACAGAGGAAGTGATTAACTCTGGAGTAATAACATTTTATCAACTAAGTACTGTCGTCTCTAACTAAAAGTTATAGTTCTCTTGCTGTCGACCACCATTTATGTAAATAGGTGAACGAAGAGATTCTGTAAAGAGTTCCGTTCTCCTTTCTGTTAAATTTCCCTTGATTGAAGTTGTTAATGGAGCACTTAGAGACTTCCTTCATCTAATTCGGTCGTGTGCGGATAGAAAATGTGTGAAAATAGTATATAGCCACTATTCTCATATCTATTAGATTCCAATATTCATTGTTATAGTTTTGAGCGTACATTCAAGATTCAATATTATAGGTAGAATAAACGATTATTGCATTTAAGGTTGTTGAAAATAGACTTTTGAAGAATTCCGAAGTATTATAGATGCGAGTAATATAATGGATGTTTCAAAACTGTTAAATTCGGTTTGTTCTACAAATCATTGAAATTGAGAATTTGAATAATTATCTCTACATTGAAATGAAATAACATATTTCCTATTTTTTCAACTTGAGATTATAGCTCCTGAAACTGAAGAAATTACGTTCAAACAAATGCAGAAAGTCCTCATTTATCATGATTCAGTCTGTATTAATCAATAATAGCGGCAATGCATCAGATCTTTTGGAGTGAAACTGGCTAGTATAATGGAAAAAAAATAGTCTACAGTATTAACTGGATATCGAAAGGAGTTCTATGAATATTGAAAGTATAAAAAATCATAAGAACACCTTGTCACACTTTGTGAGTCACAAATTAATCAGAAAATAACCTAATCAAGTGAGATTTTCAACAAACAGTTAACATAACCGCAACACGTGTTTCACTATACAATAACTTTTTTACCCGTGTTCATACTAACTGAGTAATATTCAATATAATCGAGCCCACAAAGTGTGGCTAGCTTCTGTTAATGACGCGTTTGTATTGTTTTCTGCAACCAAGTGTTGCTAATCCTTGCACTTGGCTGCACTCTCTCCAGCAGCTTCAGCCTCCTGTTTGGAGACCCAATTATTACAAAGCTACCTTGATAGTCTGGAAAATCTTCCTAAGGATATTTTCACAAAAAATGGTCGACGGACCATTTGATTCCACCGAGATTGTTATAAAACCGAAGTAGGCGAAAAACTACAGCTGCAAAGTACGACTCATTTCATTTCGGACTAGTCTTTTGAAAATTATTTAGTTTGGTTGTCTCGAAATAGACTTTTCGGGAAGCTTTTTTCAATTCAATATAATCGACAGCGATTTAAATCTGATGAAGATCTCCAATTACAAACGTACATTTCTCCCACAGCTTTCATGAAATATTTGAATATATGTAACCAAGGACAAGTTCTGTGTAGATGAGAGATGGAGAACTTAATATAGAAAAAACTGAGCGAATTCGAATATTCTTACCTGGAGTATTGCTGTTCAAATAATTACATTGATATAACCGAGGAAAATTGTTCCCTAGTACAAGTCTATGTAAATATTGTGAACCTGCAAAAAAGTAGTTGTTGAATAGTTTTTTCTTCTGGTCGGGTATTAACTAGTTTCACCCCTTGTGAAATTTATACCATCTATAGAAAGTATCACAGTAAAACTGAGATATAGTGGGGACAATTATTTGATATGGAAGCCTTCAACTTCTAGTTACATTGTAACCTCATCTATCAATACTATTTTAATGAAATATGAAGAAATTGGTCAAATACATATAAAGAGTATGGGGAACTTCCAAAATGAGGAATTGAAATTTAAAAATATCCAAATATGAAAGTGTCTAGATCATGAACAGAAGTTCAGTACGACTGCTCTGTTATAATGACAGGATTAATGCATTCTCATTCATCTGGGGTTTTCAACTTTTCTATCAATAGAATACAAGGAAATGCTACAATCTGAGACAAGCCGCAAACTACCAATTTTAAACTTTTCAGTCATAGAAATAGAACATATTATCTCTCATCAGAACCCGCAGAGATTGATAAGTTGGGGTAACTGAAATATTCCAACACTTCTTTTTTCCTCCAGTTGAATCAGTGTATAAATAATTGAAAAATGTTTCAAGTTGTCGAATAATCTATTTCATAGACCTTGTATAAACCTTGTGCTAATCGATAGATTTTTCTGCATTTTGCATGTTCTTTATAACAAAAGACAGAATGTTTTGACCCACGATTGTTTTACCGTGAGTATAAAATGCTCAATGTACACAAAAATTACAATAACTTTTGTTAAAAAATAGGATGAGAAAATAACTAGCTAGATTTACTGTAGACAAGACAAGATTTAATTCTAACTGTACTGGTACAAGGTTTGAAACGTAATGAATTGAATTTTACACAAAATGCAATGTTTCACATCGGTAGGTATTTTATAGAAGGGGTTTGTCTTTGGAGGGATGAACGAAGGTTTGGATTAACATAGGTAGGCGAGATCATAATAGCGGGTAATTCCCAAGATAAGGGATATAAATAATGAAAAATTAAATAACTTGAACAAGATTAGTTAACAATACATAAAATGAAAATAATGCCATAAAACAATCTGTTTTGTTGTACAAATTTTAGAGCTGGCAACTCTAGGCTAAATACTAAAAAAATAAGATTCACTTGAAAAACATAATAACCTCAACAATAATATCTTGAGACCGAACATTCCGCCACCCTTGAACTGTCCAAGTTCAATAAAATAAAATAGAGCCGTTAATTGAAGGGTAGAGGGC
>WOGO01000632.1:5376-22038 GCA_015342085.1 Leptinotarsa defecta | reverse complement strand
CACGCATACGTAGAGTGAGGACCGAAGAAAATATTGCGGCTGTATCCGCCAGTGTTCGTGATGACCGTGAAATGTCGATTCGCCGCCGTTCGCAGCAATTGAGCCTCTGTTACTCCACTACGTGGAAAATTTTGCGAAAGGATTTGGGGGTAAAACCTTATAAGATACAGCTGGTGCAAGAATTGAAGCCACACGATCTCCCAGTTGGAGGAAGATCCACATTTTCATCGAAAAATTGTGTTCAGCGACGAGGTTCATTTCTGGTTGAATGGATACGTTAACAAGCAAAATTGCCGTCCATCTGGAGTGAAAACTTCAGATGTAGATGTGATAAAATGGTTCAGTATTTTTTTTCGTAGTGGTGATCCATTGAAAATGAGATATACAAAGTGTTCGCTACTGCTGCGACAAACATCTTCAGTGGTGTGAACGTTGACTGCTCGAAGTCTCAGCAACTACTGAAGATGTCTACCGCAGTGGCAGACGAAACGTTTGATACTACAAGCCCGGATTCTCTTTTCTAATCCTGACTTCCACCGTGAAAGCCTATGTTTTCAGATTATTATACCTACAGGCTGCTGGAAAAGGTTCATTCTGAAGAAATTGAACATTTTGTATGGAAAAAATGGGAGAAGCAAGTGAATGAAGATTCGCGAGTGAAAACAGGTTTAGTTTACTGCAGGACAGCGTTAGCGAGCAAAGTGAGGCAGTATGTCAACATGAACATTTTATGAACTGACACTAAAGAACTGAGGTTGTGGAAAAATAATTTTTTTTGGGATTTGGGTACTGGAGAAGAGGAAACTTCTAATTCACCGCGATAGTGACCATCAAATTCTGTAACATCAACTGAACTAATTCGTTTCGAAAATGGCTCTTGCGTACCCCTTTCCCTTCCTCCTCTGTAGCGACCCTCGAGCTCGCCTGGCCCTTTGCGTTTTGCCAATTAATCCCAATTTAATTACAGTCAGAGCCATGATTAATTTAAAGCGCTCAGCACTCTTTATGTATACGGTTTCAAGAGGTTCGCTAATAATTATTTAGAATTTAATGTTGTCGAGTGAAAAGGTCGATCGTTTGAATTCTGCCACATAATCTGCTGTTACGGTTTTTCGGTCCGAGCTCAAGAAACTTAAAAAACGACATTGATCGAAAGTTCATTGTTCTTATGTATGAAACAAAATAAACTAACGAATTAGATGGCATTATTTAAGAGAAATTAACATGAAAGTGTATTGGTCAGACTAAACGATCTTTTAAAACTAGTTTCGAAGAACACACAGTGCATATCCGATTCTAGAGACCAAAGAAGATTAGTGTCATTCAAAACGCTATGGAGAACGACCAATTTGAATAAACACTATATATTATGAGATTATTGAGATCAGTCAATGACATTGGCATTATGGATGCTTTCGCCAGCCTTTCTGCAGGA
Organism: Leptinotarsa defecta; assembly: GCA_015342085.1. Lineage (NCBI taxonomy): Eukaryota > Metazoa > Arthropoda > Insecta > Coleoptera > Chrysomelidae > Leptinotarsa > Leptinotarsa defecta. The sequence goes on along the minus strand of WOGO01000632.1, from coordinate 20,603 downwards.
GGTTCCGTAATATTGAACGACTGCACCAAACTCGGCAACACCATTAATGATACATCGTCAAATTGGGAATAAGTTACACAGGAACTGTTGAAATAGTAGTCTAAACATAACCTATTATATTTATTCAATTGTCCTAAAATGATTGAATATAACACATTTTGTTTTTTAAGCATGGTTGAATGAAAGGATAGCGTTCTGCTACAGTCTGCTATGTTAAATAAAAACCATTATTATTTATTATACTTATTATACACCCTCATCTCCCTAATGAAGTTGTGGTAGTCTTCCTGTAATTTTACGATTTTTCAAAACTTTACTAACACTAAGCCTTCTTTTACTTTGTATGGAAACTCTCTGTAGTTTTCAGAGACGAAAATTTGAAAAAATTAAAAATAATTTCTTTCGGGTATCCATATCTGAAGCAAACGGAAATGAAAGATGACATATTACATTGTTCTGTGATTCTATGAAATTGAAAGTATCAAAAACAAAAACGCTCTTCACACATTGTGTTCAAATCTTCTTCTTTTTTTCCCCACTATTAAGTTTACTCCCACAAAATAATATCCGGCAACGCTGCACGTCTATATCATGGATGAGAGGTTCACGAGTGGCGAGTGGTCAACTTCTTCCTCGGAAAAAGTAATTGATGTATATAAACAAACACTTTTACTGCTCCCATCCTACTTCAGGTCTACGTGCTTCGTGCTAATGAAAAACTTTGAGTGTTTGACTCTTCCTTTACTCTAGCTCGGTTAACTTGCCATACGTGTTTACAATTTTCAAGCAAGCCATTCTAGTTAATTCCGTAATTGTTCATGCAATCCCAATGAATATACTGAAATGTTATTACAGTCTAGTGAGTTTCGTTTGCAGCTACTTTTTTCCAATTAAACCGTGGGAATTACTTAGATTTTGAAGGGATATCAGTTTTTGCTTTAAAATTTCGCATTTTCAACTTGTTTATGACCACTGACAGTCTTCTTATTGCCGTTGTTTATGTTGGATTACAACTTCGATGATGACACTAACAGCTCAAACAGCTAATCAAAATAAGTGAATGTTAAACATAGGTTATGTTCATTCTTTTAGGTTTTTTGCATTTTGAGTTATTGAATAGTGAATTTGTGGGAGTAATCTTTTTACTGCGTTTGTTATAGTCATTAGAAACTCATGAATAGGTTAAATTAATCACTTTCATTCACAAAAGCACAAGAAATCACAATATCTCGTGAAAACGACTGACGGAACTTTTGTTTTACTATCTGGCTTAGTTTCAATGGTTTCGGTAGATGTCGTTATGTCGATAACTTCCCAGGGCTACCTCTAGTTTAAAAAAATAATTGGAATCATGTATGAATGTCCAAAGAGCGAGAATCCGAAGATAAAACTTTGTGCTTCGGTCTACTTTTGGAAACACAGCAACTGAAAAGGGGCCGTGAAAAACTATTAACAAATCGACTATTTCAGAAAATGATTTGACTTTTTGACGAATCTATCTATGAAGTAGAAAAGAACCGAATTCGACATTGTAAAGAATAAATCTATGCACTTACTTGGGTGGGAGTCAAGTGTATTAAAGATGCTAAGTGTTCCCGTTCCGGTGCTGAGAGATACTTCTGCTGTTTGAATCTCCTCTCCAATTCATACACCTAGAGATAAAAAGTATAACGTAATCTCTGGATTCCAGTATAACACTCTCAAATTGAAATTACTACAACATACAACTACATTGGTTCAACACTCTTTATTCTATCACGAATTTATGGAATCTTCATTCTCTTGATATCTGTGGACCGATTTTGAATCGATGGAATTATTTCTTCAGAGAAAGTGACGTTTTATTTTTCATCAATTTTCAGAGCTACCTACCTCTCTAAGAATTGACAGGCATAGCTGCGAATAGTAAGCAATTCGAATGTTATTCAAATTGCTTGCTATTCCCAATGTCCAATGGAAAAGCCCAGGAGAAACAAGCAGGCCAAGTTCGATCTGGCACCGTTACTTGAACAGGATAATTCTTTTCCTAAATTCATTTCTATGTGAAGTGAAACATCATTGGAAATCAACTTTGCTGAAGAGTATCGAGTAATGTAGTATTTTCCTCTGCTTTTCTGCATTTTGAAGTGTATTTTTACCATATTCTTTCTTTATAATTATGTGTGCTCGAAGAAAATTGAATTATATTATGGCACAATATCATATGTTATTTTTATGTTATCTTATGTTAATTTTATTATTAAGCAGAAGGGGTGGAAGATAGCCATTGGCTAACCCCCACTCTTTTGTGTTAGTATTATTAAATGTCAAGGTTTTGTCCACTCTTTTCTTCGATTACCATGGCGTAGTGCTTGCCACATGGTCGTACGGTCATAGTCATTGCTTATTCGCAATTTTTTGACCAAAAACAACACCTCAGCCACTGTTTTTACCAGATTTGCCCCCCTGCGACTTTTTCCGGTTCCCAAAATTTGAAGATACCCATGAAAGGATGTAGTTTGAGTAAGTATATAAAATATTATTCTTATAATATACATATTTGAATGTGAATATGCAACTCGGGTAGTGAAATGACCAGAAAACCAGGTAAGTAGTTATAAACATTACAATTAGTTTCTGAAAGTTTTGAAAAAAAATCATTTACTTTAAAATTGACTTGAACACAGATTTCTTCCAATGAAATTAAGTATCTATTTCAAAAAGAATCATCTGTACGAAAAATAGAAAAATAACTACACTTTATAAATGTGTTTATTGATAAGTTGGAATCATTTTATGGTTGTGAGAATATTGGTTATTAAAATGTTCATAAATCCTCAAATACCTATGATCCGGACAGATTTATTTTCTTATAAAATCAAGTTCGGGATAATATTTCAAGAAGGCGCCCAACGAGGGGCTAATATTTCAAAATATTTCAGTCAGGAAATTATTTCTTTAAATGATATTAACTTTTAATGTATACTTCCTAGCATTACTATTATTATGAAACAACTAAGAAGTGAATTATAGTGATGATAAAAAAATTGATATAATTACCCTCAATTACTATAATATAAAAACAGTCACCCCATTTCACCACCTACTCACTCAACATATTTCAAAATCGGTCCTCACTATTCCAATCCTAACGTCAAAAAACGCGCCCGTCGCTTCGCGTCGCCTTCATTTATTTTCAACTCGCGCGGCCACCGCGAAGGAAAAAATCGGGTAGGCGTGTCGAGCACTCACCTGTGCCTGCGTGAAGAGAACCCGCCTCTTTCTGCGCTGCGCCAACGGAAACTGCATCGGTTTGGAATCGGAGACTGCGCAGGCGCCCAGCCCGGACATGCCCGCGTTCAAGCCGTGACCCATGTTGGCGGCCGAGGCCGTGCTGCCCATCAATCTGGAAACTGATTTATTTCGCCAGGTTAGGGGTTTTGTTTGTACATGGATGGTTTAGGGGTGGTAGGAATTTTCGGTGTGATAATTTTATTTATAATTTGGGGCACAGCAAGTATATGCTGGTTTATAATACTTTACCGGGTCCGCTCTACTTTTGCATGGCAAACGGGTCGCAAATTAAAGATTTTATGAACATTAAGGTCGTTTCATACCTGCAGTGGCGAGCGTCTGTGTATTTGAAACTCATTGCTTGTTGAAACTCATACCTATGTTTATTTATTCATATACAATTAATATTGTTATAACATTTCATCTGAAATATTTACGTAATAATAAATAATTATATGCTTATTTGAGAAGATATTAGATACAAGCAAAAAGTATGGTGTATTATCATCAGATAAATCCGATGAATCTTCGTCGAATGTAGTGATTGGAGGTTCTACAATGGGCTTGTTCCATGATTTTTAGTTTATAGTTGATAGAAATTTCGAATTGAAAAACAGTGCACTTTGTTTCAGCTCTCTAAGTACCACTCTAAGTATTCTAAGTAAGTTTTCCCGTAATTATTTATTAAAAATCGAATGTGGTAGGACTGTGACGTCACGGGCCTATTTCCGCTTCTTGTTCGATTGACCAATAGGAACAATAGAAATAATCAACATTGCCAAATCGTAAAATTTACGAAGCCTATAATTATCAGTTCAATTATGGAAGTGTATATGAACCCGTTAACGTTTCAGTCGATGAAAAATTCTCCACATGGAATAAAATGTACACGAAAAATCATATTTGAAAATAAGTTCTATATCTAACATCAGTACACAAAGTCGAAAGATCACAAAATATTTACCTAAACTATGATTTTATGCATTATTCAATAATATACAGTTATGAAAATCAAAACATATAGCGAACTGGATTAAAGAATCATTTCAAATATTCAATTTATTCTACAATCCTCAATCTGTACAACTGTAGTTTATAATAAAAAAAAAGATTCCTATATACATACATCTTTCTAATATTGCCACTAAATTCAAGCGATATAGGCTCGCTTGAGTAATCTGTTGAATCTTCCAAAACTTGAGAGGAAGGTTGAATAAGATCAAGTATAGACAGAATTGCAACAGTATTAACTCAAGATAATACTTTCTGTGGAGAATACTTGAAGTTGAAATGAAAAACTTTGTCATCAAATTCAATATTTTCGTTCCCCTTTCATTTATAGTCACTCTTTAAATGATTTCTATAAAGTCTTGGAAGAGTAGGATTGTAGTTATTTCTTTTCAATACTTAGATACGATTAACAGCTGATTTACGGAAAAACAGATTTTAACAGATCAATTTTATTGGTCAACAGACACGCGGCCAATTTGAATTCTTGCTTTTTGAATTGTTCTTTTTTCTGCAAATGTAAAGAGATTCTGGGATCGATTAAGCTTGATTATACTCATATACCCCTAACTCAGTCTATAAGCAAACCAGTATCATTTTCCATAACATGAAACAAGCCCCTTTCCTCAACTGAATGGTCCAATTTCCACATGTTATCCTCTTTTTTATAACATGTTCAATACATTTTCGTAATTTTTCAAGATGGTCATTTTATCTCACCAACTTTTGATAGGTACCTATAGCTGAATCATCTATGAATGATATAATTCAATCGGTTGAACTCGTTATTAGTGAAATGACAAAATATTGTCATTCCAATAAACTGATGTTGAATGAACAGAAAACAAAAACAATATATTTCAAAAAGAACAATCTGATCGATAGTGAAGTCCTTGACACACATGAATTCGATCCAAATTTAATATGCATTAGTATACTCTGCATTATCATTTCACATCATGTTAGAATATGTAAATATTACTCAAAAACGAATTGTTATATTGATGTTCAACATAAAGCCACGTGATTATTGCAAGGAAAATGTCAAGAGTAAAAATATTTTGACAGTTTGCTGCGTCTACATATATCTATAGGTTATGTTAGGTTAGGTCTAAAGTGAGTGAGTATATTCGACCCTCCACCGCAACCCGCAAGGGTTTATTGCGGCCCACACCTATTCACACTCGACCAAATAAACCCAGCTTATGTCCAATCAATCAATCAATCTATTCAATTCACATACATATTCTTGTCTATAATAGATGTTGTTCTGATTATTGGAGTCCTGTGGAAGGCTGTCATTCTTGGCTCACTGCGCTTGCTCAGGGCACATGATTCTCGAACCCAATGATCACTTACCCCACGGTTGTGGGGAGTGGTCATTGGTTGATAATGCTGGCGCGCCCTTCCAAATGTATCGGGTCTTCGGGGAATAGGGCCTGACCAGCGCACACTTCGGTGAAAAAATAATAATAAATGGGCTTTGTTCATTGACATACATTGTATATGAAGAAGAAGTAGATACAAAAATCAATGGAGGGGCAAAGTTCAGCCGAAGCTGTTTTGCCACTTAACCTAGGGGATAGCATGTATTATATAAAAAAATAAAAATAATTACCTAGTATATATCGGTATGCATACATTCATGAATCTTTGTGAAAGTAAGGAAAAAAGAAAGGTTACGAATTCCAAAGTGAATATTATAAAACTATTTAGCTTAAATAAGGTAAAATATATAGCAAAACATATACAAAAGTGGGACAAAGGGGAAACCATACGAGCAAGGCGTAACATGAATATATTTTCTATCCAGAAGACTTCAGATATGTTTTCAATTTTTTTTGGAATTATATATGGAGTAGTATCTCAATTCACTGAGCAGAGCGTCATATACTTTCATAGAGTTGTCAATAAAACTACGAGAAAAGCAGGCTGTCGAGTATTTTGGAATAATGAAAGTGTGACGGTGTCGTGTTCTCGAATCATTCTGAGATTTGAAAGTTTCATATCTTTCATAAATATAATTTGGCTTTTTGTAAATGAGAAATTTATTGTGTATTTACGAGTAGGTGGAACTGCCAGGTTTTAGCAATCGGTAACCAACCTGACTCCTCGAACTTGGGAAATATATGGTCGAATTTTCTCACACCATAAGAAAGACGAATGCAATTGTTTGGTATTTTTTATAAGCGATTTACATCAATTTGTATCAAAGCAGGCCCGTAGATTATATCGCAATATACTAATCTAGACAATATGAGGGTTTCGCAAAGTTTCAACTTCAATTTCGAAGTCATAATATCTCTACTTTGATATAGTTGACGTAAGATACTGTACGAGCTACGAAAAAGTGAATTCATATGTTTGTGAAATCTCAAATCAGCATCTAGCCACAAATCCAAATTCTTGCTTTCTGTAATTATTTGTAGTAAGTCTTGTCCAAGCTGTATTTCAATTCTTCCTTCAATTTCCCACCTTTCGTGTTTCGGACCAAAAAGTATGAGCTGAGATTTTTTAGAATTCAATTTCAGGTTATGGGCTATAGATAGATCCAGTAATTTTTGTAGATCGCTGGTAATTTTTTCCATTGCCACCTGCCAGTTACTTGGAGGAAATCGATAATATAACTGAGTGTCATCTGCATAATGATGAACTGTGCAATGATCAATTATTTTATGAAAATCAGATATACATAGAGAGAACAGAATGGTGCCAAGGATAGAGCCCTGAGGTACTCCATAATCAACAGGTAAACCACTAGCACCATCCAGATATACTGACTAAGTCTGATTTCAATGGATCTACAGTCCCTTCACCAAATCCGAGAAAAATGTCATATTTTTCTACACAGAATACTGTGGTCTAATATATCGAATGCTTTACTGTAGTCCAAGAGTACCATGACAGTTACTTCATTACTTATCCTCAGTTGCTTTGAATACATCTTGGGTGATGTTGACAAGAGCGGTGGTGGTGCTATAGAATGTACAAAATCAAGATTGAACATTTGTTATCCAGTATTAAGTTGCAATATTTTTTCATCAACCCAAAACTTCAGTACATTTTCAACCCCCTATTTTTTCCCCTTGGGATAGACAGTCCCTGATTCCCTTTCTTGATAGTAGTCGCTGGGAGCCAAATCTGACGAATATGGTATATGCCGGATCAATTCGAAGCCCATTTCATGCAATTTTGCCATCGTTTTTATTGATTTGTGATACTGTGACTCTGCATCGCCTTGATGAAGTAGCTCTTTCTTTTTCTTCAAGTTAGGTAGTGTTTTCGCAATTTCGGACTTCAAATGCTCCAGTAATGTTATATAATAGTCACTGTTGATGGTACTTCCCTTCTGAAGGTAGTCAATGTGGTGTGATACCACGCACATCCCAAAATACTGAGGCCAGAACCTTTCCATCCGATTGTTGTCCTTCGAACACTTTGGACGAGGTTCACCAGTTGCTCTCCGTTTAGATGACTATCGTTTTGATTACGTAGTGCAGTGATGGATCCATGTTACATCCATTGTTGCATATAGATGCAAATATTCCGGCTTGTAATTTTTGAACATGGCCAAACACTGTTCAGAATCATCAAGACGTCCTTGTTTTTGGTAAACAGTGAGCTCGCACGGCACCTACTTCGAACAGAGCTTTCTCATAGTCAAATGCTCATGCAATATAAAGCGCAACTTCACTTTTCGATCATTCAAAACTATCTTGAGGATTTTTATTATGTTATCTGGCGTAACTGCCTCATTTTAACGTCCACTACGTTCAGCATCATCAGTGTTTCTACGACCACGTTTGTGATCAGCAAACCAACTTTAAATTGTTATTTCTGATGGTATTTTTTTCCATCAAGATGCAGTGTAAAATCAAACATGAATTTTTTCTTGATCCATTGTTTTGAAAATAACAGAAGTAGTGTCACTCTTAGTACAATAACTCACAAACTTATAGAATATCATGAAACTTCAACAGATTTTTTTCAAGGTGAGTATTAACTGAAAAGGCGGTGAATGCAATAAAACTTGCGCCATCTGTGTGTTAGTCCCGAGACGTTTCAGCTCATGAAGTCATGTACTTCGTCAGTTTTTATTAATAATTCTAAACAGCTACAATTGTTTGTTTGAAGAGCTGCATGAGGCTCAAAATACCGCACAATGTGTTCTGACAACATTTTATGTATGTCGATTTTCTTTATAGAAACAATTATCCCTCGTCATAGTCTGCCTCTCTAATTGTCTTTTCGAACACAAATATTTGTATGTTAAAATATCTGCGAACGATATGAGTCGATCAAGACGAGACCACTTCGGATGTTATTCAACCAAAATATCACATTACCTTCGCAAACATATCTACACAAGGTTACGACTTCTGACAGAATCGATGAATCAAACGTCTCTGGTTATTGGTTGATGCGCATGTTAATACGAGTCGTTTGATTGTAAACAAGGGTGATAATAAGAGAAGGGCACTAATTGGTTACTGTCACACTGTGCTCCTATTTCATTTCAGCTTCCCTGTTTGATCAGAAGGAAATACGATTCATTATTGATTCATGAAAGTAATGGGATTTTTCCTCCGCAATCTCGTTATATCGTCTCATCTAATAAAAATTCAATATTCCTAGATATTAAAGGAGTTATCTTTCCTTCTTTATTGGTTGCAAAAGTAAAAATAAACTATATTGATACCGGATGAAAGAGAAAACTCCCTGCTTGAAGAATATCAAATAATTTTCTTCACCCCTAGAGCAAAGACACAGCACACTCCAAAAGTTCGTTATTGACTATTTTTTTAATTTTGTTCTATAAACGCTAACAAGCAAATAGTTTTTTGTTATTTACAATCTAGTTATGGTGCCAGTAGATTTTTTGACTTATTTCGGGACATACGTATGTAAAATCAAAAGAACCACTATATTTTCACTTATTAATATTCAATATGATTCAAAAACAAATATACAAACTTTCTATAGCTTTATGTATGCATGTTTGTTGGTATATATGTTTGTCCGTGCATTTTCCAGTGACTATTATATGAACTGTGATCATATTTTCATTATGACTACTTGTTTGGGCAAAATACTTATTTTTGGCAAAATAAGATTTCATTTGACTTTTCTGCTTTTTGATATTTTCCTTCTTAGAATGCGGTACTGAACAAAACTCGAAGGACCAAAATGTTTGGGCAAACTACTTATTTTCAGCAAAATACGATTTTATTTGACTTTTCTGCTTTTTAATTAAAAACAAAACTGACAATAATAATGGTAACTATATAAAACGATAAACAGTATCAATTTCAATACTAGATGTTGAATTAATTCACAACACTACTTCATCTCAGATAACAGTGAAAGTTTCATCAAAATTGGTTCTATAAGTTTCGAGATATCCACTGATACGTATACAGTGTCGACAAAATAATGTTCTACCCAATTGTTAGTTAGGAAAGTTATAGATATGCTGTAGACAACCCTTTCCGATATAGAAGGCCCCGACACTCTATCAAATGAGGCCCTCATGTCCCCCGTTAACAGAGGAACAATATTTTCATCCATCTCACCCCAGCCAAGTAGGTGTACACCGTGAAGGACTGATATCTGAGGACACTCATGTCGCCATCCCACCATCAGTCATGATCTATTTGTCCCTCTGAAAAACACCAGCCGGAAGGGTAAGGGAGCCAGGTTCCAAACTGATCAAAACCAAGTTGACTTACCACCACCTACGCAATAGGATAAGTGAGTGAACGTTGATAATTGGACGGAGTGAGAGGTTTGTGAAAGGCTTGTGAATCTCAGACAGGCCGAAGAGTCTAGATGATGATGGATCAGATTTCCCAACTTGATACTTCTTTCAGTTGGATGTAAAAAATGTTCCATGAATGGATTGCTTTTTTTTTCAGTGTCTTGAGCGTTGCTGATTCTAGAAGACCAAGTATTTGTTGTTAGTAATCCTCAGTGGCCAGAGCTGCAACGCCATTGTCTTCATTCGCAGAGAGTAGGTTAATTTCCTTGTCATCATTCGACTGTTTGGGAGCTGGCACTATATTTTTCCAGTAGAATTACGGTTTCTATGAACAACGGCATTTCGAAAAGGAAGCACTCACCACTTCTCCAAAACGAATGTGCCAGATGCAGACAAAACGTTCACTACAAGTTCCATTCGGCTACATTTGGTTTACTATTAGAAGTCTAGGTGATATTCAAGAAAAACAGGTAGTGTAATCGTAGTATTTGGTGAAATACTTCATATTAGAGTAATCAAAATAGAAAACCAATAGAAATTGACCAGTTTCCAAACCGTTGTCCAACAAGACTCATAATATTCAATTACTCGTCTTGCGAGACAAATTTGGTGCTACTCAGATTTCTACATTAGAGAGCATGAGTTGCTCGAAATGATAATAATTCCGTTCAGAATTTCTGACTAGTCAGTAACATTGTATTCAAAATGTGGGAAATGTAAGATACGTAGAATGTAGAGTCCATTGATGTTCTGCAGAAATTTATGAAACTGACGCTGAGATGTTGCTGGGGGATTTGAAAGACAATTCACCTGCTAAGCTAAGGAGGTTCAGCGACATCGACGTGAGAGAATAAGGCGTTGAAAAGAGTGGTTTTCACGAATCGGTACGAACGTGGTCTTTTAGGGAGTACTGAAAGCTATTCCTGGAACTATATTTTCAAAAGACTGATAGCCTACGACTGTAGATTTCGAAGCGTGAAATAGTTAGATCGATAATGGGAATTCAACGACGGTATTCAATGGTGCAGGTTTGGGTGTTCGTTCAGTTAGTGAATCTTGTGGGTGAATTTGCCATTACCAACACGATTGTACCAGCCAAACCATACAGACGAGTAGTATGGTATTCGTGAGTTCGATTAACTACAACTAACTAACAGATACTGAGACAGATACTGCAGAGAGTTTATATCAACTGTTGTATATCATGAATAGTGAAGGGAAATATTAAAAAAAAACCCTTTCAATCCAAGGGTCACCCTCTATCGGTATCAAAGATCTACTCGTCAACCTCCATTTCCTTTACTGTTTGTTCAATTTGCGTTCGGATTATGGACAAAATAGTAAAAGTTGTATAAGCCTGGTCAGGCAGATATTTGATACCATGATTGGAGTCGAAATTTTGAATGAGGTAGGAAGTTAAAAGAAATAGTCGTTGCTTGGTTTTTGAGAAATATTACCGATATACTATTCGCTCAAATGGCCTTTCAGCTGGCATCAATTCAAAGGTGAACACAAATTTAAAGAGTTTAATCTTCCTCTTGAAGATGATCACTTGGTGATTGAAACAAGTGTCGAGGTGTTAAAAATAACGGGTTGGTGTTGAGACAGAACTCCAGTAATATTCAATACTACACCAAAGGTTCCAAACAGTGAATCAAAAGTACTGTTCTGTAAGGTCATAATGAACTTCTCAGTATCGGAATTCGACACACTCTATCTGAGGAGAGCAAAGGTCAGGTGAATTGATCTATATGACTTCGATATGAACGGGTTCCATTTTGGTGACAGAATCGTGATCACCTCGTTCAGAGTTGAAAACTGAACCAAGTTTATTAGTCGTTCCAATGCCTGCTCTTCTGTGGTCGCAGACTATGCACATATAGTGATTCGAAATTCTTATGCCTCTATAAGCTCCATTATCATTATCATCAGCATTATCATTTCTTTTGTCATGTCAACCTGTATGATCAGTTTGCATTAGGTTGGCTAAGGAAGTAAGTAAACGCAATGAGCCTAGAATGTATTCTGAATTTGTTCAAAAAAGATGTTTGTTTGACTGCTTCAAGAGTAAAGAGGAAATTATTTCACCAATAAGTCTAATTATCAAGTGTTAACTTCGAAATTTAGCCTTCGCCTCCGCAGTCAACGCACATACTTTTGATGATGTCTGCTGCAGAAGCAGACGAGAGGTTTGGTACTCCAGATTTCATTCGACCACAGCCTGGTAGCACGAAATTTGTACTTTTCAATATAATCAATACACTTTGTTTCTTCCAATTCTAGTCTTCATGACCAATCTCTTCCGATATCAATTCATTAAATCAAATTTACTAATAGTTGTGGTGAATTGAAATACTTGTATCATGGTGATCAGTAATTGGACTGATATAACTGTTCAAAAGTGGATAGCAAATATATGGATTTCACGAATTGAAGTTGTTTTGTATCGACAATGAAATGTAACGTTAACTGCCGATTGAGGTAATTACGTTCACATTGTGCTTGTCTATTGAAACTAATGAACTGCTTTTCCATTTCATGCGGGATGATTCGATTTGTGAAAAATGATTAGTAAACCTCTCAGCTTACTCCAAAAGTAATATATTTTTCGTTGATGAAGGCGAGTATCAAGTTATTTTTATTAGGGTTCAAGCTATGCAGACACAGATCAGACAAAATAATTTATTGATAATATTTCGACTCAATTGGATCTGAAATATTTTCAATATTTCTGTTCGAGTTCAAACTAAACAAAGATAGAAAACTCTTATCAGCCGACAATTAGTATTAAAGAATAATTTTACAAAAACATTAATTTCAGCAGTACCTAGGTGATGAAATTTGGGACCATACTGTTAACTAAAGAAAGTTTCGACCAAGAATTCTTGTTTCTGTTGTTTTCTTCCCCTTTCAATTCGAACAACCATGAACTTCCATAATCTCCATTGAGCTCAAAATATATTTTGTAATAATCTGTCTGAATATATCCAATTCGATTACAAGAAAACTTAATGGCACGTAAATAAGGATAATCAGTGTCAGATTGCAATTAAAAGAGGTCTTTTCTGAATGTCGGCATTATAGACTTTCACAGTAGCAATTTTAGAGCCAATTTGAGCAGATTGAATTCTGGAATTGTGTCGTTGTCATCGATTTATAATTTACATGTTGAGACCGTGTAAAGCAGTTCATTTGAGAGAATGAAAACGCAACAGCCGAGTTATTTTGGACGGTTCTGGAATTAAATTCGAAAAGAAGTTGATGAAAGCCTCTAGTTATTCAAAAACATAATGTGGGGTATTTTTTACGTGATTGACTTCATTGACTCTTCAAGATTCAGTCCATCCAGAAATAGGTCTCATCGCTTAATATGTTTTTTTATGGAAATTAAGGTCACTTACCAACAGCTCCAGAACACACGTCTTTGTCTATGGTCGTTTACCTTCAGTTTCTGGATAAGTTGAATTTTCTACGGGTGCAGGCCCAAGTCACGACGCAGAATTCGCCAAGATGTGGTCTGCGAAAGGCCAAGTTCTTATGAGCGACGCGAAATCCACTACCTCTGATTTTCCTGCATACTTTCACAGACAGCGGCGATGTTTTCGGCAGATCTTTGTCGACGTACGGTTTTTATTCAATCATTCATTGAACCAGTGGACGATTATGGCGACCGTAAAATGGGCGAAGCGCGCGGTACGTTGCCCGAACTTTCCGGGGAAAACTTTTCAGTTCGCCCCTTCTCTTTCAATGTAGCTTTGTTCAAAAGATACATTTTTGTTATCATTCAACTCACTTACTAAAATTCACAATAAACCCAGTGTAACAGTGGATTGTGAATCAACTTCTCGTGAATTTTTACAACAAGAAAATCAACAATTGTTGCTGCATGAAGTTGTTACATCAAGAGTCATTTTTCTAACGAATATCAAAATTACATTGATCAGGAATCTCACTATCTACAGCCTGATATCCAAACAAATTCGCCAATCCAATCGATAATTTATTTTCCCCTGTTGAGAATTCCAAGAACAGACTCTAATTCAATCTTTCCTATATTTCAATGAATGGGTTTTTCCTTCCAGTCCTTTTTTTTCCACTACGATGGCCATATAATCTTGTATAACGATATCGTTAACATTGGACCCAATTTCCCGAGTCTGTTGCTGGAATCGAACGACCTATTTGCATTAATTCTCTTATCCCGAGACAAATGGTCATCGGAAGTAGCTAATGCCAAGAGGATATTGACCCAATGGCCCTATTTCGCTGTTTTCATTAAATCCAACGGAGAAATAAGACACACAAAAGTGTTGTGTATGGGCGCCTGATTAATACGGGCGTAGTGTACGCAAGGAATTAGTGTAAAAGGGTATTTGAATGAGCCCTCCGGGGTGGAGTTTACCTTTTCATGGGTTTGAGATCTGATTAAAGGTGGTCTATTCCTTTGAAATGTGTGTGTGAATAGGGAAATGTCTGAAGGACGAATTGCAACAAAACTGTGATCAGAAGTTTGGTTGTGTCAATGATAATTCATTGATGGGAGTTGGAGTAGAGTGATTTGATTGATTGCCTTTTGTCGATATGATATTTGTTATAATAGACACATCTTGAGTTTTGACAAATTACTTAACGAATGAGTTACAGAATTTGAAAATGAAATATCAACAGTAGTACTTCCAGTTTGCCGGTAAAAACAATGAGAGTGGAGATAAACATGTATATTTTCAGAATGGATGTTGATTTTATCTACTTCCTAAGGAATTCAAAGATGATTAATTGCAAAATATATCCCCAGTATTCTAAATTGTTACGTTCATTTTGAACCTCAGGTATATTATTAATGAAACGCTACCTTACTATAATTCTTTCATTCATTTACTAATTCAACATAAACTGATGTGAAGATTATCTAGAGAATATATTTTAATAGAACACCCTGTATCTTGAGAATGGCTCTGGTATTTTGGTACTGCCTAAAGGAACACCTAAAAACAGGTTAATTTGCATCATAATATTCGTTAAATCTCTACAAGATATGTTTGTACCTCCTTATCATTCCTCAATTATTGTAGATAGTTTGAATCATGTCAAGAATGCGATAATTTGTTCTAGCCTTGCAGAGAGTTTGGCAACTTCAGAATATCATCTCCAACAGCTCTATAATATGTTCCTGTGGTTATATCGTGAT
>WOGO01000631.1:0-22044 GCA_015342085.1 Leptinotarsa defecta | reverse complement strand
CTCAGGCTGTCGAAGCTCTCTGTTGAAAGCTTCGAACTGCGCTAGGGCTGAAGTGTCTAAGTTGAGTGGCTGCGGATGTTCATAGATATCCTTCCAGAAGGATTCCACCTGATCAGCGGTAGGCGGATTATCCACAACACGTGGAGGCTCATGGAATAAGCGAGAACGTTTCTCGCGGAACCTAAGGTTTTCCGCGATACTTCTCGATCGTCTCACTAATGATTTCTTAGCAGCCAGGAGCATTCGTGTTGTCTCGATGACGTGATCTCATCTTCCATCTTGTGTACACGCCGTTCAATATTCCGAACCGCAAGGCCGGGATTTCGTGCTTCCGATTCGAAAAGCGATTGGACGACGCTATACACGGCGGTGTTGATTTGCCAGATGTCAACCTCTACTGTAAGAACACCATGAACCTCCGCATGCAAACAAGCCAGTTCTTGTGGCTTCAGGAACCTAATTCTGTGGAGTGCCCTGCGTGTTATGATTGACTCCATTGGTTGCATAATGCAAGTCTCTTCTCCAGCCGTGCCAACGCGTGGTAAAACTGTCGATTCTACTATTATATTAGCAGGCTGGAAAGGAGCTATATAGCCCTGCTGCCGAAGATAGGATACGTAATCCCTAAGATTTTGGGCGGAAAAGCCGGCATGCTCCGGATGTGTTTCACACCACAAAGCAAGCAGTCTCGCCATGTACCCGCTTCGCGCAGGATCATTACTCTCGTAGCAATGCATGAGGCTATCTCTTAGCTCATGCGTTCACTCAAAGCGTCCGTTGTCATTGCCAGGGTTGTTATCGGTAGGAAAATCATCGTTATGAGCCCCACCAACTTGCCTCTGACCCTTCCAAGCGGGTCGATTATGGGGGCCCCATCCTCTATTGCTAGGAACCAAGTGTTGGGTTAGCACAGTGAACCGGAGGGAGAATATAATAGCACCGGAGGGAGAATAGTTACCCCTTCCCTGGTGCGCCTGGACTGCCGGTCTGGTTTTGCACCAGTTGCGAAGGACCAGTGAGCTAAACCAGTGAGTGAACTAAAATGTTTTCAAGAGATACCTGAAACGATTCGCGATTTGGAGTAAAAAATCAATCCAGCAGTACTCAAAATGAAAATTAATAAAATCCATGGTTTGAAAAATGGGCATCTTAAATGTAAATGTGATAGTGAGACTTCCAGATTGAAAGATGAAATATTGAAACAGATAGAAAATGCCTATGCAATAGAAGAAAAACTATTGACAAAACTGAAAGACATAATATTTGGATTGCAATTCGAAGATCCGTTTACAAAAGAAGGTTTGAAGTACAAAATCAAAAAAAAAATAATATATCACAGGAGATGATTATTTCAAAACTAAATTCGTGAAGAAATTCGAAAAAATGATATATATGCAATATTTGTGTGGATCATTGTTCAAGAGAATTTCCAATAGAGGGAATAAAATATTTTTTCGTTGGCAGTCGTGTCATATTTGGAACACAGTATTCCCAAATAATCTTACCTTCTGGAAACATAAAGTTCAATACTGATTTCTCTCCATTAAAATCTTCTATCTATTGCAAATGTTGCAAGTAATTAGTTTCAGTTCATCATCAGCATTACCCAAAATGAAGACAAATACAGTAATTTGATACAAATAAATAATACAACGTAAATAATATTTATTGATGATAATGAAATTATACAATGAAGTAACAAATATAATTGAGAAATATGGCAAGCTGAAACACGTTTGGTGATGCTTTGGACTCATGTTACTATTTTTATTACTGTTTATATCATTATTATGCCGTGGATTTACTTCTTTCGAATAAATTGTTTGCCTTGAGAAATAAATATGCTCTTTGATACGATGAAGTATTTTTCGAGTCACGCCTTCACGGCTGGCGTCAATGTTTTGGGTTGCTTTTCGGGTTTCGCCGTGGTCTTCTCTGATTATAATCTCCAAACGTTTCAACTGTAACTGCGGCAGTCATGTACAGTGGCATCGTTGAAGTACTCTTCTTGACGTCTCGACTGTTTCAGTCGCCACGCCACTGAAGCTGACTGTTGCAGTTGACACGTTTGGAGATTATAACCAAAGAAAACCACAGCAAAATCCGGAAACCAACCAAAACAAAGTGAACAACGGCTCTGTGATATGCCAGATTTTTTGTTCTTGATATTGCATTCAATTTGTTGATTATTTATACCGTTCAATTCTTCCAGGTATGACTTGAAAACGACCGCAGCCATTTATTTGCACGATGTCCTATTCTTGGGAGCGATGGGGTTAGTTGGCGGTAGCAGACAAGAAATCTACCCACGCTTCTTAAGGCACTTCAGCATTTTCTCCATCAACGAGTTCTCAGAAGAGAGCATGGCAAAAATATTCACCAACATCTTACTGCTTGGCTGGAAAAACAACGGATTCCCTTCAGAAATAGTGATGGTCGTGAACCAAACAGTGAATGCAAGTCTGGAAATGTACAAGGCGGCCATGGAAAATCTGCGCCCAACGCCGTCAAAAAGTCACTACGTTTTCAATCTGCGAGACTTCTCCAGGCTCATACAGGGATGTGCTATGCTGAAGAAAGAGTCTGCCGAAAATAAGAAGATATTCTCAAGAATTTGGGTGCACGAGGTGTTGAGAGTTTTTTACGACAGGCTTGTAGAAGAGAAGGACCAAAATTGGGTTTATGATAGACTAAGGATATTGGTTCGGGACTACTTCAGAGAGAATTTTGAGCAAGCGTTGGATAATTTGCCGAGAAATGATGCAGGTGAGTTACACATTTGGTTTTTGAAAACAAAAATATATCATGAATTTCAATGGCGATTAACAAAAAGTATCAATGTATATGAGTAACACTTCATCGAAAGATTTTCACAAAAATGCAACATATGTATTAGGACTTCCAGAGAATTCCGCAGGACATTGCGGGATTTTTTCGTTATAATATTGTATATGTTCAGAAATACTATCTGTTTTTTGACATATTTTCCCATGATAGTTTTCTCTTCCAAAGACTTTCTATTATTTTTCTCTTTCTTGTCCAATTCTACATTAACCAATTGTCGGACCATCAATGCGGTTTATTTTTCTTTCCAAGACATAAATTTTGTGTATTTTTCATATTCTGATTAATTTTTTCTGAACTTAGTCAGTCGCTTTGACTTACTTTAATTCCATTTTTTGGAGCATACTTTTCATTAGTAACATGTAAATCATGCCCTAAAGAAAAAAACGCCGGCCGCCAATGGTAGCCATAAACCAATTGTAACGTAGCTAAGAGCGCGCAACTGCATGATGTTCACTGCCGTACTAGATGTGGCGAGAATAATGCTACCGGCTTTGATGGAATTCCGAGGAATTTACCAGCGCCTTCAACTGCCAAATATAAGCGCTATCTACTCGACCATCGAAACACGCGGAGCGATCTAGTAAGGCAATAGACATTCAAATAATAGTTGAAATTTTAGTTGAAGTATTTGTTGTATTTGAAGTGAAATAGAGTCAAGTTTGATTATTGTTCAGTGTAGTCAATTATTGGTCAACCCACGGGAAGAACGTAACATTTGGTGTCAATTACGACGAGATGAAAAAACTTGATAAAATGTTCGAGGCTTTGCAAGCGGGCCTGGCGGAAGAACAAAAACGACTTAATGAAGAAGATGAACGAATTACTACTGGGTATTTAGGAAAAAGATAGAGACTGGCTGATGAATATTCAAGAAACACAGGAAAAAGATAAAGACTTGCTGGTGAATATTCCAGGGCAACAGGAAGAAGACAGAGACTTGCTGGTAAGTATTCAGGAAAAATAGAAAAGGCAGGAAAACGACAATCAGATGTACCTTGATTTATTGGAAGATTTAAAATCTTACCAAGTGAGTGGAGGGAAGGTACGGGGATATATTCAGGAAGAATTTGGAAAAATATTTCAGGAAACAAAGAAGGGATTGGAAAAAGTGGTAGATAAGAAGAAGAAGAGTTGGAAGGAAACTTGAAGGAGTCAACAAAAAATTTGAAGAGGTTTTTCAGGAACTTCGGAAAGAATTACCGGAACCGAAGGAGATTGCTGTGGAGAAATGCAAATTGGAAACGACATCTCTCTTATAGCAGTAGTTTTATCAAAACTCCAACCTTTGATGACGAATCTTCATGGTCTTCATGGTAATTGGTTGGCAATGTTTCCAGATTTATGGAAAATAAAAGTATAACACACTACAAGAAAAGCTACCGTTTCCAACACTGCAAATGTACGAATGATTCCATTTATCCGTGTTGTAGTGAAACACATAAATTAAAATTCTGTAACAATAAAACTGCGCCAAAATGTAATAACTTCCAGTATTCCGACAGTCACTTCAAAACAACATATTCAACTGATCATTGAGCCACAAGGCGGAAGGCATTCGACACAGTAAATCATGATATTTTTCGGCAAAAGTTAGACTTCATTGGCATCAGAAGAATATTATTTACATGATTTCAAAATTGTCCTAGCAAATCCATCAAGTATCGATTTCCACAAGGTTCTGTTTTAGGTGCCACTCTATTCATAATTTACACTAATTTTATTACAGAATTGAATTATGTGGTTCTATCGGTTTGTTTTTGCTGATCATATAACCCTCATTTACTTCCCTCAAAATACCAATATTATTGAAAATTCAATTTCAGAAGACTCAAAACTAATATCATTCTTGTTGCGATCTCATGAGTTACATTTAAATTACGATCGATCTTGCTTTACAATTATATCCAGAACAAATTCAGATTACAAAACGTTTTTATTTCAATTTTAATGATAATTTGATAGAATATAAAAAAGAAGTGAGCATTTTAGGCTTATAACTAGATCATAATTTACCGTAGAATTTACATCTGTCGACTCAAAAAAATTATTTTCGCTTTGATAATAACCGCCTGTACCGGATGTTTCAATTTCTCATAACATTTTAATAAATCAAATAAATTAAGTATTCAAAAGAAAAATGACTCTTTTTCAGATATCGAATGACATTTGACAGACGAAGAATAGGTTATTTTGTATTCAAAACTGAATAATACTGTTCCAGGTGTAGTCACGAAGAGTAACTTGAAGAACTTGATGTTCGGAACTTATTTTGATCAAGATTCTGATGAAGATAAGCGATATGAAGAAGTCTTGAACATTCAAACTTTACGAGAATTAGCGGAGAGCTGTCTCACGGAATATAATGCAACACACAAAACGAAAATGGACATTGTTCTTTTTGACTATGCCCTTGAACATTTGTCAAAAATTTGCAGAGTTATGTCCATGAATTGTGGCAGTGCCTTATTGGTGAGTGAAAGGATCTGTATTTGAATTACATAAAATGATTTCAAATTCTGCAATGACAATAACACAAATTCAACATATTTCAACACATGTCAGTCATTGGTGTATAGACAAACTGAAACCTGAGGCAGAATGATTTTTATTTTTTTCTGTCCAGTAAGTAAACTTATCCTTTATTCACTTTTTGTTTTTGAAAGCAATGCTATGAAAGAAACGTTTTGGCTTTTTAATTCTCCATCTCGATAAAAAATGTGCGAATCTTCCAAAGAAAGAAGGAAGCAATCAATTTAAAAAAGTAACAAAGATTTTTAGATAGTGCCATGAAGTAACAAAAAATACTTTTCTCTATTCAGTTTGTATTTTAAACATTCGTTATTGAATTGAATCAGATATCATTCAAAGGATTCTCACACGATATACCTAAAATTAGAACTTTACGTCACGAATAAATGAGTTCAATCTACTCATGTCCTCATAGAATAAATTGAGTGTTTTTCCTATAATGTTATCCAGATTTGGTACTGAAGAGCCGTTAAGGTAAGTATCTTACGGCGAAACATTGGATGTCTACCATTGAGGATGACAGTGTTCCATGTAAGTGAAATTTTATTTACTCCATTGTGTAGTAATCCTGTGAATGACATCATCGGATTCAATTCTATGAAAATGTTTGGAATACAAATCGAATACGGTAAAGTGTTTTTTGTATAATTCAGTGTTCGTATAAAAGTATTTGTTTCGAATTTTTTTTTTCGGGTAATTCAATACTTATATGAAAGCAACTGTTTCGAGAGGGCTTCTCTTCCAGTTTTATGCGTGAATGTTACTTCTTTGCATGATCTACATATTTTTGTATAGAGTTAATTTTTTGAAAATGATTCCTTCCTTTCTTTGAAAGATTCCTACATTTTTTGTATCAAGATTGAGAAGTAGAAGGCCAAAAACTTCCTTTTCCAGAAATCAATCATTTCTAAAAATATACCTCTATCAATTTGGAAGCAATGATGTTTCAGATTCAATTTTTGACTAGTTCCCACTCAAAAAGAATAATTAGAAATTCCAATGAAATCTGTACAAAACGTACACGCTGTGTGAACTAATTTTACCATATTAACAAAGAGTAAGATTTTGATAAGAACCATATATAATTATTATAAAAGTAACTATTATAATTTAAAGTCATAGCCAACGAACTTTACGAGGATTAAATGTGATAATGTGATGGAAGGTTTTGACTTTATACTTCTCCATCTTCATAAAAAAAGTGACAAACCTCCAAGGGAAGAAAAATTCAATTAATTTCAAAATGAACTAGTTACAAAAATTAATAAACCATGCATAGAAGTTACTTTTAGATACATGATTTATATATGGACATGTAGGTATCTATTGACACAGATGGGAAACTTTTACTTGAAAATTTTGGGAAACTGCAAAAGACTCATAATCATCATTTATCATATATTTTGCTCGACTGAAATTGGTGATTCCTATTTTATTGGATTTCTTATCTATTAATATAATTTAGGTCTTTTTACTTGTGTAATATTTATTATTATCGACTTTAGTAGAAATAAAACTATAGAATATACTTCCTATCATAATTTTTCATATCATTTGCTGGACTAGAATTGGTACCATTATTTCAAACTGTCAAATAAAATATTCAATTTTATTCGTTCGTGAAATATGAATACAGAAAGAAATAAAATATCGATGATACATGCCCATTAGGTGTAATTACAATACTCATATTCTGAACTCGGCTCCTACGTCGCCTCAAGCAAGAAATCTTGCTTAAGGAAGCTATTGTATAGCGAAACACGTGTCGCGGTTTTGTGAACCTATTACAGTGAAAATCATAGTGATATTGGATAATATTGATTTTATAATGATTGGTTGACAGTGTGCCTGTTTGACGAGAAGCATTCTATTGCGTTGCATTGATTATATTATTGTACTCTAAGGATCCATCCTTGGTCCCGTTTTTTCCTTACCTGTATTATTTCTCTAGCTAATTATACAATTATTTGCTGATGATATTATATTTTTAGACAGTTAAGAAGAAATAAAAATGATATGAATTATGATTTGGATGGAATTTTCATTTGACTTAATGAATATAAATTGAGGCTCAATTTCAATAAATGCTCTTATATGAATATTTGCCAGGGACTCATTGGTACTTCAAATGATTCGATTATGTTTGATCATATTTCTTTTGAATGAATAGAAAGTACAAAATTTTAGGTTTATACATTGATGAGAAATTGTCATGGAATGAACATATTAAAAAAAATAGAAACAAAATATCTCCTCTTAATAGAATTTTTTAAAACTCTATACCTATACCATTTTGAAAAAAATCATATTTCAGTCTAATTAATTCACATTTGCACTATCTTTTGTCCCTTTGGGTAACAGCAAGTAAATCTACAATGAAACAAAATAATTAGGAGCATTTATAGATTACATATTTGGAACCAACATTGAATTCATATAAACAAAAAAATTGATCTGTTTCATCTCTCTGTTGAAAATAATACAAAGACATCAAACTTAGATTTAATTCGAATAGGATATATTAACAATCATGCCACGAGACAAACCAAATTACTGTCGAAAATTAAAATACAAACCAATTTTGGAAAAAAAGTCGATACCACAATGGGATCATTATATATAACTCGATTCCAGAGAAAATAAAGAAGCATTATTCCATTACAAAATTCAAATATTAATTGAGAACAATCTAATTAGTGAAATTTCATTGTTTGCATTTTTTTCTATTATTTTATTTTTTGAATTATTTTCCAACATGTACTTTCTGAAAACAATTTCATATTTTAATGCATCTCATTATCACTTTTTTCAAGATATGTTGTGAAATATCTTATTTCTGTTATTATAGTTGGTTATAGTCTTCAATTGACGTATTCATTATTTTTTGGAAACACATATTGAACTGAATTAAAATGAATTGTTCTGGACGGTGTGTTTGCTCTTGGTTTGGCACTAGCCTTGGAAAACCAAGGCTAGTGCCTTGGTTATATCCAAAAGGATATCCCCTATCCTTCTGGATTTCTGCTATACTTGTGCCGTCGATGTATTGACATGTATCAAGATGGCATTTGTATAAGGCAGATGTTTATTTGTCGCAAATTCCAAGTTTGTGTTCCTTTAATCTGACTGATTAGGCCGACGTATTACCCGCTGCCATGTTCGCATGAGATTTTATATATGCTTTGGTTTTCTACGGTTGGTTTATAAGATATTTTTCTATGTTGTGTCATTTCAGATTCCTTCCTATGTCATCTGTAATTTCTCTGACGTAGGGCAGGAAAGCATTGGTACAGTCCCTGTAGACTGTGTGCCGAATTTCTCTGTTGGGTTTCATTCTCACTTTTATATCAAACAAAGTATCTTGTTTTTTTATTTCTGTGGTGAACTGGAGTAAGTTCAGGTATACCACCAACAGCAAACACACCGCCCAGAACAATAAAGTGTCACGTGATGTGTCACGTTCTTCAGTCGAGTGTGACATCACCCAATTATCTCACTAGTCAACCGGCTTCCTGCCTGACGTGTATCATGTTTATGAACATCATTCACCTCAATGAATTGAAAGAATTTATTTTATTTCTAACGAAATGGATGAATTTACGGACTCTTCATCTATAAATAGTTTCTATATCTAATAATTTATTAGGTTTGTATAAATTTCCAGTTGGCTCCCGATAATCTAGTTCATGTTAGGAATCACACGTTGAAAGGTAAGACCTCGTTAGTCCTCAGCTCGCAAAAGTTTGGACTTCTGATGGTTGTCGTACGTAGGGGTGCGACAGCTGTCTAACGGAAAAAAAGATTTGAAACAGATTTTATTGAATCATTTTGCAATTTTTGTAATGGGACATTTGTAGAAATATTATCTTAACCCCAAATAGCTACTAAATATTGTGAGTTTGATATAGAAATGTAGGTTTTCACTGGCGTCAAAGTTTTGGTTGGTTTCCGGGTTTTGCCGTGGTCTTTTTTGGTTACAATCTCCATACCGGTTTCGGGGTCTATCGGTTGGTCGTATCGACCGAATGAAATTAATTTCTGTTTTTTATAGTGGAAAATAACTTGCGATGAATCTTCCAAAATGAAGACATTGCACAGGTGCCTGATGGTTTTATTTCAACTCTCTGCGCGGCATATATAAAGTCAGACACGTTAAAAAAATAAACCTACTCTATTTTACAAATCGCCAAGCTTTCTTCTTTGAATAGAGACTTTGTCAGGACGAAGTAATCCGAGTTTCTCAATTGAAAATTGATTATTAAATGAAATAATTCTTTACAAAATTAGAGGAGGAATCGTATGTTGAAAGGTAAGACCCTGTTATTCCATTGCTCGCACAAGTTTCGACTTCTGATAGTTATCGTTCGTAGGGAGACGATACCTGGTTGATAGTAAACACATTTTTGTGTGTGTGGCGAGTAACAATTTCAAATAAGAAACCATGTAAAAAATAAGTGAAAGCTAGTTGAACGATTTCTTGTTGGTTTGAAAATGAAAATTCATATTTTTCACTAGATTGTATAGTTGATTCAGAAACAATTTTTCTTCGCCATCACATTGGTGACATACCTGACGAATTTTGATTTATGATGTTCAGCCAAGTTGAGGAGCGTTGCTTTCGACATGGTTGATTCGAAAAGAATAGCTTTCATGTGTAATCACTCAGTGCCTTCTTCCAACACGATGTCGGCAGCTTTTCGACTCGTTCACTGTGATAATTTGCGTTATCCATTACTACTACGAATCTCTGCTAAAGTTTCACAAGTATGTTTTTAAACTATTCTTCGAATACTGTGGCATCCATTTCCTGATGATAATCCCCATTTTTCTTCGATTTAAACAGCATCAATCAATCTTTCACGAATCCCTAACTGCTGCCTATGTGAGTAATGATCACAAGACGACCTTTTCCAACTAGAATTTTCAAACCAGTTGACCAACCTTCCACCAAGGCTTGTCTTCCACTATTGATGTTCAAACTCCAAACTATTGCTAACTTTCTGATTGACCTTGAGTTCTCATCTTCAGTTGAGCTTGGTAGACGTGTTGAAGGTCCTCACTACCACATCTGACCTCCAAAGCTGATACGACTGCTTCATAGTCCTTCTGCCTATTCACTTTCCTAGTAGTGTCAGTATGAGAGCTGTTGCTTTCTCCTTGTTTCTCCACACATTATTTTTCGCAGCGGCCTCAAATTGTCTACGATAAATTGACCATGAAGATTTGCCATCGAAAGTTGGAGTTTTGATATAACTACTGCTACAAGGGGAAGATGTCTTTTTCGATAAACCTTTTCGGGCTCGGTGATTCTGGTTCCCGGAAAACCTTTTAAAACTCTTTGTCGACTCCTTCAAGCTTTTTCTCAAGCTCCTTTCAAATTTCTTTTCAACCCTCTCGAGCTTCTCATCGACTGCTTTTTCTAATCTCTCCTTTGTTTCCTGAAACACTTTTCCAAATTCTTTCTGAAAAAATTCCTGTACTGTACTCATTTGGGAAGATTTTAAATTTTCCAATAAATGAAGGTATATCTGATTTCTTCTTTTTTCTCTTCCTGTTTTTTCGAATCCCTAGTAGTAATTCACGATTTTCATTTCTGCGTAACTTTTCTTCCTCCCTCTGTCGTTTAACTTCTTCATTTCGGCATAATTATTCTTCCTCTCTTCTTAGTTCATCTTCCTCTCTTTTGCGTTCATCTTCCTGTCTTCTGCGTTGTTCATTCTCCGCCAGGCTCGCTTGCAAAGCCTCGAAAATTTTCTTAAGCTCTTCCATCCCGTCGTAATCAACACTCCTTGTTTTCACCATGAAACAGAGAAAATTTTCAGTCAAATATTCCACTTCCAAATGTTACGTTTTTCCCCGTGGCTTGACCAATAATTGACTACATTGAATTTTCAAACTTAACTTTATTCCACTTCAACTAAAACTTCAACTATTATTTGAATGTCTATCGACTTACTATATCACTTCGCGTACCGCACTGTAGTTTCCACTTGACTGTGTCGATATCCTCGTGGCTAGCCTTCAAATATCGTAATCGAATGTCGTAAAAATTTCGCCAAAGTCGGTAGCATTACGGCTTGGCCACGGGCATCGTGGCCTGCACAGATTGCAGGCCACGAAATTATCTCGATATTGCTTAGAAAGTAATAGTTTTTTGATTTAAGACCTAACATTCGGAAGACATTGTGGAGAACATGATTTGAATAAGAATCGGGGTATAGATGGAGAATTCCACAAGAAGTACGAGAAATACAGATTGTATCCAGAAATGTTTTTTGAGTATACCAGAATGAGTTTTGAAACCTTCGATTATATTCTTATGAATATTCAACCAGAATTGGAGAAAAAAGTTAATGCAAATAGAATTTTAGTGCCGCTGGAAAATTATTTCTTACATTAAGGTGTGTACTTACCTAACTATACATATCTATGTATATAAATCTACATTTTGTATTTATCTGTATACCTATGTTGGAGAATTATCTATAGTATCCATCAGTATGAACAACTTTTCCTAAGAAAGTAATGGTCGCAAACGAATATTTTTATAACTGAATTTATTTGGAACTATCTTTGCCCAAAATATTATCAGTTGATTAAATGTTACTCTGTATATTAATATTTCATGAAATAAAAACACTTTCAGATAATTATGTCATTTATTGCGAAAATCTAAATTATATGACAGTAATTTTTCGTGCAACTGAAACAAAAAACACCTTCTAACTTGTAATTGACGATAGAATGAATAATGAATTTCTAACTTTTTAATCAGTCTTTTTTTTTCAATCATTATGTCTTCCCACAATCTCTTCACTATATGTTTAAATTTATGCTGTGGATGGCCAGACTTGGCGTCATAAGTACATTGCTATGCGTTTATTTCAGTCGCTAGACGCTTCGCCGTTCGCACCGCGCGAATATTCGCATCGGCGAATGTCCCGTGGCCAGGCTGTTATTCTCGCTGCTTCTCGAGTGGCGGGGAATCATCGTCCACTCGCGCGTTCTTAGCCACGTCACGCCTGGTTTATGGCTATCAGAGGCGGCCGGCGTTATATATTTTCTTTCGGGCATGATTTACAACAGTATGAAATCCTTTGATATTATATCAAAATAGAAAAGATTCGAATTCCTCAATAGTGTAAAAGCATTCTCTGACAAGGAGTCTCCACGTTTACATTTTAAAACACCCAGGGATCCTGCGTTTATTTTATGCGGTAGACCGTTGAAAAATTGGAGATTGTAACCAAACAAGACCACGGCAAAACCCGGAAAACAACCAAAACATTGCAAATTCGAGTTTCAGACGTGACGAATATTGGACAGATTTCATGTAAGTGTTGAATCATAAACGCGTTGTGTTTGGGCTCCAGTTGAAGCTTGGCTCTGCAAGTGATTGCCTTGGGAAGCCTTCTTTATTTTTGATATCCGAGTATTGAATTCTCTGCAGATCCCATAGATGACGTCTTCGTGAGGGAAGATGTCGTATATTTCCTTTAAATGTCCATTGTGTCTATTTGTCCATTTGTACTCAATTCAGCAAATGATATAAAGGAAAGATATTAGATAGAAAAAATGTCTATGATTATACATTTTCACATTAAATTTTGAATTTGTTTTTACTATTTCTTCACCAGTTCATGTGAACATCCGGATATTCATTAAGAAAATATTCTTGCAGAATTAAATGAACGATTCTTAAAAAAATATATGTTTTGGAACTTTGGCACTTTCCACAAATAAGGTACTGTTTGAAGATTGTTTTTAGCTATTCCTAATATGAGATAAGAATTGGATTTGTAGATGTAGATGTAAATCAAAAATATGCTCAAAATATGTTTTTTCCGTTAACCAGCTATCGCACCCCTACGAACGACAACTCTATAAAGTCGAAACTTATGCGAGCTGAGGACTAACGAGGTCTTACCTCTTAACTTGGGATTCCTAATACGGGTTGGATGATATCAAGTGAAAATCGAAAGTTCAGCCTGCGGCTTGAACCATCGACTCACACATCGGCCGACTGACTGCGTGAACAAAGCACCCACGTCGAACCGCCCGGCTACCGACCTAATGAAATAACTTTATATTATTCATACTTGATATAACTTCTGAAGGTTGGCATCAGCGGTTCTGGAAGACAATCTTTAACAAGACTTGCAAGCGAAATTTACGGATATACACTATTTCAACCAGAAATAACTAACAACTACTCATTGAATGAATGGAGAGACGATATCAAGAAGATATTGAAAGAAGCCGGGGGGCGTGGCAAACACAGCACTTTTCTCATTACAGAAGGCCAAATCAAAGAAGAAGTTTTCTTACAAGACGTCGATTGCCTCCTCAATTCAGGAGAAGTTCCTAACATTTATCAAATCGATGAGAAACAGGAAATATTGGATATGGTGAGGCTGGCAGCACAAGGTATTGACCATCTACAATTTGTTCTTGAATATTTATATCATTTGTTATTGAAGGAGGAAATAGGAATCTTGAAATCAGTGCTCTGGAAGTTTTCTTCTTTTTTACAAGACGATGTAGAGAAAAGTTGCATATTTTCCTATGCTTCAGTCCAGTCGGTTCTACTTTCAGGAATAGGTTAAGGTTATACCCGTCTTTAATAAATTGTTGTACTATCGATTGGTTTCAAGACTGGCCAGAGGAAGCTTTGGAGGAAGTCGCTCATTGTTGGATGCAAGACATCAATCTATCGGGTGAGTAAATATTGTGAGAATTTTTGATGATACTTGGAAGGTTACTGATTTACCGATTGTTTCAATAATGAACCTTCATCGCATTCAATTTGAATAATATTGGTAAACTTATTTTCAATGACAAGTTTATTACCCGTAGCGCCCAGCAGCCTCTTATTTGTGTAAACATTTTTACTTATTCTTATAGTTACGTCACGAGCAGTATGACGAGTAGAATTAGAAACAATAGAATGAAATGAGCCTTTGGAAATTCTATTTCCTTACTAGAACATAAATACTGCCTCTCGACGCTAACTAAGATAATGAAACACACTTCGAGAGACATTTCTGTCCTATTGTGTGACAAACTTCTTAAAAAGAAGTATGATTATTCAAAATTTATGAAAAAGGTTACAATTCGAAATGAGCTATTATATATTTGAAGGTCATTATTAGAATATTAAATTTACTCCATAACAGAATTTCATTTTGGATGATACGTATCATATTTGTTTTTTTGCAGATGAAATTAAAAATTTTTCGGTAATAGCGTGCAAATATTTCCATGTGGAAGCTAGAAAAGCATCAGTAGAGTTTTGTAATGTTTCTGGAAGGCGTACATACATCACCTCAGCTTCCTATTTGGAACTCATTAGATCTTTTACGGATTTAACCAATAAAAAACAAAATGAGATAATGGCAGCGAAGAAGCGATACTTAGGAGGTTTGGAAAAACTTTATCATGCGTCCGTCAGTATCGGTAAGTACATTTTGAATTAAATTCAATGCATTACAATGAGCATTTTCGTTGAACTTGAATACCTACACCCATTCATTGAAATAAAAAGGAAGATGATATCTTTAATAATAAAAATTTCAGTACCTTCAGGATACTTCAAATTCAATAAATTGATGGATGTAGCCGTTACTACGTGGTAGGAAATCATAATGGAGAAAAGAGAATTGAAACTTTCTATGTTTTCACCACTTTTATTTGTAACCAACGTTACTGCAGTTTCGTCCTATAAGGACATTTTTAAACTTATACAATAAACTTATACAAAAACGAGTTGCATCATTAATAATAATTTTGGATTATCTTTGCTTCATCTGAACGTCGTTTCTCATATTTTTTATTGATCCTTTATGGACGACCTTCCATCTGATTTTCTGGTTATGTTATGGTTATGTTTTTCTGATCAGTATAAATTAAACGCCTCGTTCCTTAGGGGAAATGCAAAAATCCTTGGCGGAGCTCCAACCGCAGTTGACCGAAATGAGCTTAAAAGCTACTCAAATGACTAAGCAAATCGAACAAGAAAGCATAACGGTTGAGAAGGCCTCAATTGCAGTTAAACAAGATGAGAAAGTAGCCAATAAACAAGCTGCGGCTGCCCAGGCTTTGAAACAAGAATGTGAAGCGGATCTTGCCGTGGCTATGCCTATTTTGGAAGACGTAAACAATTTAAATATTACATATATCTCTTTAGAAATTTTCCGCTTTTGGGTTCTCAACATCTTTCAGATTTATTCTTGAAAAGTCCCTAACATCCATTGAAAATGTAGTGTACATATAACCGGTGAAAAATAATGACATTTAAATGTTAACCACTGTCTCCCTGAAAATAATATCTCATTTGTCATCTATATTTTCATGGATAGCATTTTTGATGAAAGTTTCAGTTCTCAATTTTTTCTGTATTGTCATTGCTAAGTATTCACTAGTCTGTCACTATCCTCTCACTTTTTGAAACTCGTCAATCGTTATTGAGGCCAAATTTTTCGCAGAAAACCCTGTGTCTTTGCGTTCGAAATGAATCACCGCACATTTTGATATGATATTCATTTTTGAAATCAATCGATGCAAATTACTAATAGCGACTTACTTGTTATTAACCCTTACCAACCCAATAATTTTTTCTACTACTTGAAAGCCCTCTGCATTTTTCAAAAGTCTCCAAGTCTCACTGCATTTTTCTCCCATCTGTTTCATGACACCCATTCCAAAACAGGATTTTCATTTTTGCTAATTTGTACAGCTCAGTGCCTCACATCCACATAAAATATGACGATCTGTCTTTGTCCATTTGTTGCATTGCCTGTAGCTAAGGTTTCCGTTGTCCTCCTAATGGGAAGTGTCCACTTTCCGGTTTCGTACCAAAGATTTTGTTGTTTCATGGACTGTATATGGAGTTGATGATCCGTGTTCGGCTAACTCATCACCTTTTTTGTTGCCTGCAGTAGCTGAGTGTCCTGGTTTTTTCAGTTCTTTATGACATCACCAGACCAGTTTCGATAAGCAATAGTATCAATTTTCTATACAGTAGTGAATCGTACAGTAGTGAATGTTGCTGTGAATTTTGCTGAAAATGAATCTCTCAAAAAGATCACTCTCATGTTTTTCAGTGATAATCTATGGTGCTACTGTTCCATATGCAATTTCCGTATCCACCTGAAAAATAATCATTTTTCACTTCATACATAAATCCAGTTATGTTGTAGATTATTTACAGAACTCACTTCGTTTTGAGTTAAAAGTAAGCGTCATTTATCTGCCATTCATCGGACCATGGCAGTCATGCTTCAGTGAAGGAATGGGCTAAATTCTCCTCTTCGTGTTATCATAATAATATTCAAAATAGGTCAAAAATAAACTAGATAGTATTAACTGAATATGTTCGTTGTTGAATTGGCCGCGGTGGTAGTGCGCCCGACTCACGATCGGAAGACCGGGTTCGATTCCTGCCTCGACCAGATATTTTTCTCGAGAGACTTTATCTGGTTGAAGCTGTGATGATTCTGTAACCGTGTTTGGAATCACATGTTAAAAGGTAAGACCTCGTTAGTCATTAGATCGCACAAGTTTCTCAACTTCTGAGAGTTATCGTTCGTGTGGGGGCGACAGCTGATTAACAGAAAAAAGATTTTGAACAGATTTTTTTTTAAACAGATTTTTAAACTAGATTACCTACTGATTATGAATTGACATTACCTAATGATTCATAATAATAATCAAACAATTTTTTTAATATAGACTTGTAGCTTCTTCTCTAGAGCTTTATCGGTAGAGGAAGCTACGGTGTTAGCAAAATGTTTGTAGAACTAAAAAAAGTCTATGATAATGGATTAATTATTGTCATGGATGTATCACGTAGATGAAGGTGTCTCTTTTGACAACATATAAAAGAGAATCTTCTCATCTTCATTTTTTACACTTTATGTAATATACTGAAAGATTCCAGTATATTACATAGTTGGATAACTAGGGTAACTGGTAATATATTGCTGTTAACTTTGTTTTCTGAATATGACGTATCTTTTCCGTTTGCTTCAGTTTATTTTTTCAAATTAGGGCTTTAATTGTAAACCATTTGGGTGTTATATATTAACTGACCTTTAGAAAACCCATGACTCCACATAACTCGATGCATTATCAGAAATTTTTCAAATATCACAATGAAATACTTCTATTTCTAGCCGATGAAATCAGTCAATTGCAATGTTACTTATAAGAAAGACACTTGATGATGACATAAATAAAATGAAGAACTGTAGATAGTGAAAACTTTCTACTGTTTAACTTGTTACCGTTTTCATTCTCACAGAAAGAAATACTTTTTCGTTTTATTCTCTATTTGAAGCAGAAACCTGCAGGTTGAGTGAATACTACTGAAAATTCACCCCTAAAAATTTTCAATAGCTAGACATATTTTTCCATTTCAAAAAACTGGAACATTCACCTTATGGTTACAATTACTAGATAATCTTCAAAACTTCGGTTTAGGACAAACTGATTGATGTTGCTCATTAATGTAATCAACATTTCTTTAAAGAATTTGATCCCAGGATATTTTCCACCGGACCATAGTTTGCATGAATTTCGAACGGTTGAGGACATTTTCTAGAATATATATTATCTTCTACTTCAATATGTTCCAAATATCGAATAAACGAGTTTCACAGTTTCCAGAAACTATTTTACTATCATTTCCTGAAATAATTTCAGAATGCTGGATTTATCAATTTCAGGCTATCTCAGCGTTGGATACCTTAAAACCTGCTGATATCACTCTTGTGAAATCTATGAAAAATCCACCGGATGCAATCAAGCTGGTAATGGCGGCAGTTTGCATAATAAAGGGTCTGAAACCTGATCGAATTCCTGATCCATCTACGGGACGGATGAATTTGGATTATTGGCCTCCAAGTAAAAGGTAAGAGAATATATGTTTCTTTATCTGTTCAGAATCTTTTCAAATCTGTTTTTCCGTTCATAAACATTCACCAATTATTTTTGCTTCATCAATTTTCCAGTGGAAGAAGCCTAATGCATTTTGTACCAATAATGGCAACTGATATATTACATTAAACGATTGCAATGGTTGAAAATATTCCGTGAAAGGTGAAACTGTCTTCTAAGAAATTGAAATGTCATTCCGATTTTCCTCATTATTCTGAAAGAGAGATAGGTATCAAAATTGAAAAGTTTCTAAATTGACGGACATCATGTAAAATCATGTTACTCTGTTGTAGTATTCTCTATATTCAATTTCGACAATGATAAAAAATATTGACCAACAAAGAAAATGTTTGAAAAATTATCAACTAAACAGTTTCACAGTTGGAATATTTCCGCATATTTGTTTTTAAGATTCTTCATTAATAATTTTAATCTCTTTAGACTATTGGGAGAAATGAACTTTCTTCAGGCTTTAAAAGAGTTTGATAAGGACAACATCAAGCCTGACATCATGGCGAAACTGCGAAAAGAATACATCCCTCATAAAGACTTCAAACCGTCTATTGTTGCTAAAGCGTCCAGTGCAGCTGAGGGTTTGTGCAAATGGATAATAGCAATGGATATGTACGATAAGGTCTATAAAGTTGTGGCTCCAAAAAAGGCAAAGCTGGCAGCTGCAGAACAGGAATTTGCCGCGATGATGGCAATGTTGACAGAGAAAAGAAATGAAGTACAAAAATTGGAAGCACAACTGGCTATTCTCAACGAAAAACTCGCTGAGGCGGAGAAAAAACAGACTGAGCTTCAGGACGAAGTCAATTTATGCAATAATAAACTTATACGAGCCAAAAAGTTGATTGGTAAGTTGGGGAGTTTCATGATAGGTTCTAAAACAGAGAAATTGTAAATAGGCTCGACGTTAATTTGGTTTGAAATTATGGTTCTACATCAACCAACTGCAAATGCAAAAATAAAAAAATAAAATTCTGTTAGCATACAATCACTGAAATGCTTTCAACATCTAATTACTAGAATATTCACTACCCCATTCGACATAAAGTGAAATTAGTGGTAATATAAACATCGTTATCTCAAATTTTAACGATATCTCAATGAATTAAAAAATATTTTGGCAATCAGATTATTGATGAATTAAATTTTGTCACATAATCATGAAATATTAATGCAGTCAAGCTGCTGGAAAATAATTTCATGAAAAGGAAAAGATAGAGAAATAACCATTCTGGCCATTCAGATTTTGATTTGAATTTACAAGCCACCGGTATAAAGCTATTCCAAATTATTGGGGATCGTCAGTATCTGATAAGCGATCCTCGATTGAAGATAAATCACCAAAAATAAAATCAAGTACCCAACAAATGTTTATCAATCAACAAAATTATCACAGAATTACAACAACAACTAAAATCTATAAAAACAGTAAATTTAATGCGAATATCTCTTCAAATATATAATTTATACGGAATTCAAGTACTGGTAATATTTTTTATATTCATAAAATCGTATATTTCAACTCCTGTACACTTTTTTACTCAAAAATATTCCTGTCTTTTTTATTAATTTCAGGCCAATTTTACTGTAAGGATATGGTAACATTGGCTCTAGAGAGTTCCAAGTCGCTGTGAACTGAGGATACTGAGAAATTATTATCATTACCATCTGTTGATAAACCGGCTTGCTGCTATTTTACCACTCATCTTCTTCGAACATTTATTTTGGCCTGCAGTTTATCTCATTCCTTCACAATTTTTGTTTGGTTTTTCCAAGACCTCCTTCTCTTTCTTTCCCTCATCTTTTTCATTCTGCTGTTCCTCGTGGTATTGAAGAAGATCATACAAGAAATAACCGTACTTCTTACTAACGGGACTTCTCTTACTTGTTGATCTCGTTTGACAATCTTAGAAAAAGGTATTTTGATAGTTTGGATGCAACTATGCCACTATCTTATTGTTTATACTTCATAAGAACGTATTTCCATTTCATTTTAAGAGCTCCAAAGTAAGCCAAATCAAGTGGCTGTGCAAAGTGTAAGGAGTTTGGAGGCAGGTAGACAAATTGGATGATGTTCTGTTCACAAGGTCCAAGTACGTTCACACTGAGATTGTCAACAATCACTACCTTTTTGGCTTCTTGTTTTTCTAGGACGGGAATGAGATGAGTTGAAAATCAATCTTCAACAGTTGCACCATCAATTCATCCTTGCTTCGTCCTATTGTATCTTGCCCATGTTTGCCATTTTGAGACCATGTGGTATAGTGATGCTTTTCTTCATATATAACATGAGAAGGCAACAAGTCGCCATTGGCTTTACCACAGAACATGAACTCATGTTAGATTTGGTCGAATTCATATTTCGATCAGGGTACTTGCACTCTCTCCGACATATTATATTTTTCTTTCCAGGATCATCTGACATGCAAGTTTCGTCGTAGTTATGAATTTTATTCGGTGAAATTGACCGCCTCTTGGGGATTGTTAATATAGTCTGTAATCATTTTTTCTTCTTTTTACTATTTGATAAAAACTTGACTGTCTTGGGTGTATTATTACGAAAACATTGGACAGCCTTTCCTTGCCTAGGGCAATGGAATTTTAAGACGTAGGTATCTCATTCATTAGGCGAGAAAATATACTTGCATATTTTGTCGTATGACTAGCGAAAGCTAATTCTTCTTCCTGAAAAAAAAACAAACTTTAGGGTCACCTAGGGAACTTTTATTAGTGCTTTTGGGTATTTTGAAATGATCAGCAGCCTGCCAGATCAGCATACCTGATGCTTTCGGAACAAGTTTGAAGATGTTCGCTGCTGTATTCAGCACAGAAAGTTTGTAGTTGTGAGACATCTTCAACTGAAAACAAACAAATGCAATAAAAATATACCTACTACACATTCATAGCTTAAAAAATTGGTTCATAAAAAAAACTGGACCAAAGAAGGACGTATTTTATAATTCAACGGACTATATTTAAAATTATATGAAAGTGAAAAGACACATTGTGTTTCACAAACTTCTAACTACAACACGACATTAAAAAGTTTTGTGAAAACAAATTCACCTTATTTGTTCAAGCAATGCGTGCTTTACAGGTAGAAGTTTACGAGATTGAAATTACAGGTGGTTTCACTAGTCACACAACTTACATGGCTACTTTCTAGTGGATGAAAGGGGAATCATTTGAACTCAGGCAGCTAGAATGATGCTACCACCTAGAGGAACCAGAAGAAATATTTCAAATAATGCCACGAATAGCTCTGTTGAGTACGAAACTTTTTTTTAGGCCAAAGAAGGACCAAAGGGCAAAAGTAGCCCCG
This sequence comes from Leptinotarsa defecta, assembly GCA_015342085.1. Taxonomy (NCBI): domain Eukaryota; kingdom Metazoa; phylum Arthropoda; class Insecta; order Coleoptera; family Chrysomelidae; genus Leptinotarsa; species Leptinotarsa defecta. The sequence goes on along the minus strand of WOGO01000631.1, from coordinate 398 downwards.
GTTCTTATTGAACCTTATCTTGAATTCGATTGAACTGATATTTTAGTGTTTTTGTGTTGCTGTGCTGTGTTGCTGTATTTTTAAAGAGATGTATGCTATCCACAATAATAATGGAATATCGTAGCTCATAGTGTTATTAATTTTCATCAAGTAACGGGTCAGTCCATTTATAACATTCATATTTGATAAGTCATCATCACTGTTTCATTCACTCTTATTATCTTATCTTATTATTATTCTTATCTTTTTCGGTTAGGTTGGAATTCGAACACGCTATAAACTATGACATTTACTTTGACAGTGACTTCAGTCTATTGACATTTCATCAACGAAGACGTTATTCTATACCTGTCAGTGGTTGTTGAATGAGTTTACCTGGAGCGTACACCCATACAATA
>WOGO01000630.1:0-22053 GCA_015342085.1 Leptinotarsa defecta | reverse complement strand
ACCAATTTTCAAGAGAGATATGGTGTTAACGTATGGCTTGGTGTTCTTGTCAATAAATGTATTGGCCCCCACTTTTTTGAAACATCTCTGACGGAGAATTATACTTGGAATTCTCATCAGGGACTCTAATTGAGTTATTAGAAGATTTTCCACTTAGCCTCATAAGAAAATATAAGTATTTCCAACACGACGGAGCTCCACCACATCACAGGAGAATCTGCAGAGATTTCCTCAATACAACTATGCCAGGAAGGTGGATAGAAAATAATGGTTCTATTGAATGGAGACCAGCACGTTCACCGGACCTTTCTCTTCTCGATTTTTCGTTGTGGGGCTTCATAAAAGATCAAGTATTCAAAACAAATTTTGAAAATATTGAAGAATTGAAAGATTCAATAGGGAGTGCCTGCATCGCTATCACTCCACAGATGTTAAAGAACTGCCACAAGCACACTATTTCTAGAGCAAGTATATGTTTAAGAAATGATGGAAGACAATTTGAACATTTGATGCGATATCGCGTGAGACGGTAACTTGAGTAATGTAACGTGAGGCATTCCGTTATGGTGTTCATTTTCTATCATTTTGGTGTTCATTGTCTATCATTTATTTTCATTTAGTTACATTTTCTTTCGCAACTGTCTTTTTTTCAATGTGATATATTAACGACACTGTTAACTATGTGTTAGAACAATAGTTTAATATTTGATTTCTCATTGAATAAAAAAAGTTAAATGATAGAATAAGAATATTGATGATGTGGTTTCGGGAAGAAACGTCGATAAATACATATGTTGTGATATGTCAACGAATTTGTAATTATAATGTCTACAAAAATGTATAAAAAAATATACAGATCCGTATTTTTTAAAAAATATATTGATGATGGAATTCAATGAACGAAACGTTGCATTGAAAAATGAGTTCACCCAGATTATAAAGCACATGAAATAAAGCAAAAGTGTTTTTTGTCATTTCTTGATGTTATTGAAAATGAAGGCGGTCTAGCAAAAATTAAAATCTGCCATTTTCAGTATGTCTCAGAAACCATTGATGATTTTATAGATCTGAAAATACCAATGTGTAACATCCCTAAATAGGCAAATTTTGTTACATTCAAAGGTCCTTGTAGGAACTACCGTTTCCGAGATAGATAATTTTCAATTATTTTTGGTACCATAATTTATTATTTTTTGACCATCATGTTCCAAAAAACAAAATTATAATTCACATCAAAAGTAATATAATAGTTAATAATTGTTGGTAGTTCATTTGTTAAATAGTGGGTTTTCAATTATCATAGTTGGAATTGTACAGAAAGTCTTCTATTTTGGTTGAAAACATTCTTAAACTAGCCATTTTTTAATTTAAAAAAAAATGTTCATCGATTTTAAACGATTACTCTGTTCTAGAATAAATGGGCATTGGATTTTTACTTACACCTACAGAGGATGGACAGTGCACACCAAGGACAGTATTTCTTTATAAATAACGAAATCCAGTTCTTGATTTGGTGACAAAGTTCACCGAAACTTAAGTATTGAATGAAGAAACCGAAAAAGAAACGCAAAGGTTATGGTAATATTTTTGCATATCTCACGAGCCCTGCAAACATGACAATATTCGACACCTTAAATCAGTTGATTATAAAGTATATAATATGCTATATATAGGAATCACACATTAAAAGGTAAGACCTCGTTAGTCATTAGCTCTCACAAATTTCGACTTCTGAGGGTTGTCGTTCGTAGGGGATAGCTGGTTAACGGAAAAAACATATTTTAATATTTTATAAACATATATAGCTGCTATTAATGTTTGAAAGGAGTTTAGAACCGAATGGACATTTTGAACAGTTAATATACTTCTTCCAGTCACCTAATCAAAGCACATAATATAATTCACACTGTCGAGCTCCCATACACCTCTTCAAATCCTAGTACACTTTACTATTTTGTGAAGTTATATACTCACAGATATTTTTTAAAAACAAAAACATCAATCTACCTACTGATTGACTTATCATCCTTCACTGCCAAATATTCTGTGTCTCATGGGACTTCCATTGGAAATTTTAGTCGGGTTTATCATTTAAGGGCAGTTGAGTCCAACAGTGCATTTGTGGTTCCGCCTAGCACCACTGATGAGACCTATGGGGGGTCGAAACAACGCTGTCTGGTGTTGAATCATAGATGCGTTGTGTTTGCTAGTTGCCTTGTAGTGAAAGGTATAGTGAAAGACAGAGGTCAAATCTCGTCGGCGGTCGATCTCGACCGCAACTGACCGTCCTGGGGAGCCATGTTCACCTTTGATGTTCAAGGATCAAGTTCTCTGTCTATCCGATAGATGGCGTTTTCGTAAGTGAAGATGTCATCGCTCTCCCTTAATATGTAATCTAACAAAATTGTTTTTTACAACAAAATAACTGTGTAAATTACACTTCATGGTATTAGTTTTAATACTCTGTGAACTAAATTAAGGTTTTTCCGTTTGTAAATAGATAAACAAAACAAATTTTCAACAGAGACATCATTGAAAAAGAGGACGTATGCAAGTCTTTTTTTTTATCTTTATTCATCGAATATTTCAAAACATAGATTAAGAACAATGTACTTTACGAAGCAGCATGTATGCTTGTTCGTAAGGAAAAAAACAGCTTAAAATTGAAAACAATGACAAAAATAACAATTGAAAGTCCTAAAATATGAACAGATGATAGATCTTTTTAATATTAGTTTTGACATTTTTTGAAAGTCATTCTGATAAGTCACGACGTTTCTAATCGGTATCCTGTATATCGGTGTCGTTGCTGCGACTTCAAGATACAATCTTCTTCCTGACAATCAACGCATATAAAACTGATGATGTCTGCCGCAATAGTGGACGAAACGTATGGTACTTCAGCTTCCATTCGACCACGTTCTACCAGCCCGGATTTGGTTATCTTTAATAGTGACTCTTGCGGTGAAAGTTAATATACTTATATTGGTGAATAATTTTGAAAAACCGAATGCATTGATAGAACATTTTTTCACCTCAATCTTCTATTGATAAAAGTTCGAAGTGGCACGAAATGTTCAAGTGTCGAAAAGAACGAACTCATTCGAATTATGACGAAGCCGAATGCATTGATATCTAAATTTTTTACGCAAAACATTTTTTTTTTGCAAGTATTTCACCTCAATTTTCATTTAATAAAAGTTCGTTATGACACACACTCTATATATACTTTATTAATTTACTAGTCAATTTACTTCAATCTTCAAGTATCGAAAAGAACCACCATATTCGAATTATGACATTTTCCATATTTGATGGGTCATATTTCCGCACGTAGTTTCAACCGACGAAATTCGACTTCTGATTTGTTATAACAGAGCTTATACACGTTAACAACAATAAAAATTGGATTGCGCCCAAATATTCCATTTTATTTTGGTCACTTTGTTTTCCTTTTCCTGAATCTTATTAAAGTCCCTGTAAAAAATTGTTTCCTCACTAAGTTGGCTAATCGACTATTGTCAATATTATGGCACGTGAAGTAATTTTCTGACAAATTTCCAATCAAAAACTAAAAAAAGAAATACTCTTTTTGAATTCAATTGGCCCTCAAGATCATTCAAGAATGCATCGAATGATAAAAAGGATAAATTATGTGAAGAAAAGTACGTTCTTTCTTCCGATTGAAACCACACCTATCCCCACCCAAAGAAGATACTGCAGTGTTCCAGTTGAAAAGGAGCCCTTTTTAAATGGTACTTCAGCTCAATATGTAGAAGATATGTACAAAGCTTGGCTATCGAACCCAAGCAGTGTCCATGCATCGTGGGATGCTTACTTCCGCAACTCAGCTTCGGGTGGCCCAGGTTATCACCCGCCCCCTTCTGGTTTGGCCCCCATCAGCAAAAACGAAGTTCCGCTAAAAGCGTACTTAGCGAAGCATCCCGACTGTGAAGGTGGTGGAGAAGGTAGATTAGGAGATAATTCTATAGAAAACCACTTAGCAGTACAGGCAATGATCAGAGGTTATCAGGTACGGGGTCACAGACTCGCCAAAATTGATCCGTTGGGGATAATGTATTCAGACAGCACTACCACTCTTACTCAAACAGGTAAAGTTCCTCCTGACATAATCATGCGGGACTATAAGTTGAAAGAAGAAGACTTATCCAAAGTGTTCAAACTGCCATCAACTACGTCTATAGGTGGCAAAGAAAAATCGCTGCCCCTTTCAGAAATCATAAAACGGCTGGAGATGGCATACTGCCGACATATCGGCGTGGAATACATGTACATCAACAGCGTGGAACAAAGCAACTGGATTCGAGAACGTTTCGAAGTTCCCGGCGTTACGAATCTCACTCAGGATGAACGAAGGTTGACCTTGGCCCGATTGACCCGCTCCACAAGGTTCGAACATTTCCTCCAAAAAAAATATCCGTCAGAAAAACGATTCGGACTCGAAGGATGTGATTCATTGATACCTTCGATGAAAACTGTGATAGACAAGTCTTCAGAAATGGGCGTGCAGAGCGTCATCATCGCTATGCCGCATCGAGGTAGGATCAACGTATTGGCCAATGTTTGTCGCCAACCTCTCCATAAAATATTTACTCAATTCGCTGGATTAGAAGCCACCGACGAAGGTACTGGTGACGTCAAATACCACCTGGGGATGACTGTTCAGCGACTGAATCGCGTCACAAACAAAAATATTCAATTAACCATAGTCGCGAATCCCTCTCATCTCGAACTGGTGGCTCCTGTGGCCCTGGGAAAAACCAGGGCAGAACAATTCTACAGGGGAGACTGTGAAGGAAAGGAAGTTTTGCCCATTGTGTTACACGGAGACGCTGCTTACGCTGGCCAAGGTGTTTGCTTTGAAACCATGCATCTGTCCCAGTTACCAAATTACACTACACACGGTACTATCCATATAGTCGCTAATAACCAAATAGGTTTCACCACGGATCCTCGTTTTGCAAGGTCTTCAATTTATTGCACTGATGTTGGTAAAGTAGTGCACGCGCCGATATTCCACGTAAACGCTGATGATCCGGACAGTGTTACGCACGTCAGTAAAGTCGCTGCAGAATGGAGAGCAACTTTCCACAGAGACGTGGTTATCGATCTAGTAGGATACAGGAGGTACGGCCACAATGAGTTGGATGAACCCATGTTCACCCAGCCGCTCATGTACCAAAAGATCCACAGAATGAAGAATTGCTTGGAACTTTATGCGGAGAAGCTAATTAAAGAAGGCGTTGCCAAAGAAGCGGAAGTGAAAGAAATTCAAGACAAATACGACAAAATATGCGAAGAAGAGTTCCAGAAAGCTAGTAAGGAAACCCACATGAAATACAGTGATTGGATCGACAGCCCGTGGTCTGGTTTCTTTGAAGGCAAGGATCCATTAAAAGCTAACCCAACCGGTGTAAAAGAAGAAATATTGGCACATGTTGGCAGAAAATTCGCTTCTCCTCCTCCAAACACATCCCAATTCAAGTTACACAAAGGTATTGAGCGCATTTTGGCAGCCAGAATGGAAATGGTACAAAATAAAGTGGCTGATTGGGCCATAGGGGAGGCACTGGCCTACGGGTCCTTATTAAAAGAAGGTATCCACGTGAGGGTATCCGGAGAAGATGTTGAAAGAGGAACTTTCTCTCAGAGACACCACGTACTTCACCACCAAACCAACGACGGAGAAGAATATCGACCCCTATGTAATCTCTATCCCGACCAAGCACCATATACGATATGCAACAGTCACTTGAGCGAATATGCTGTTCTAGGGTTCGAGCACGGTTACTCACTAGCAAATCCGAACGCTTTGGTAATTTGGGAGGCGCAATTCGGCGACTTTAACAATGTTGCACAATGCATCACTGACCTCTATTTGGCTAGTGGACAGGCGAAGTGGTTGAGACAGTCCGGTATAGTTTTGTATCTGCCACATGGACTAGAAGGTATGGGACCTGAGCATTCCAGCGCTCGATTGGAACGCTTCCTACAGCTCTCTTCGGATGACGCGGACGACTTTCCAAAGGAAGATGAACAGTTCGCCATTCGCCAACTTCAACATATAAACTGGATTGTGGCAAACTGTACGACCCCGTCTAATTTATTTCACATTCTTAGAAGGCAAATAGCATTGCCCTTCAGGAAACCCCTTATACTAATGACCCCCAAAAGTTTGCTTCGAAATCCAGCTTGCAGAAGCCCGTTTTGCGACATGGCGGAAGGCTCCGAGTTCCATCGACTCATACCAGCCGAAGGACCTGCTAGTGAAAACCCGGAAGGAGTGAAGAAATTGATGTTCTGCTCTGGGAAAATTTTCTACGAAGTTGCAAAATTGCTTAAAGAAAAAGGAATCGATTCCAAAATCGCAATGGCTCGAGTGGAACAGATAACGCCGTTTCCTTTTGATTTGGTTAAAAAAGAATGTGCAAAGTACCCCAACGCAAAGATTGTTTGGTTGCAGGAAGAACACAAGAACCAAGGAGCTTGGCCTTACGTACAACCTAGGATAATAACCGCTATCAAAGGAGAGCGGGCCATTTCGTATGTTGGTAGAGCCGTATCAGCGAGTACAGCCTCTGGTAATAAAAAACAGTATCAAAAAGAATACAAAGAATTGATGGAAGCTGCTACAAGACTTGAATGCTAATATCGACTACTTGCGATGCTGGTTCATGTCAGTATATAGTGTAACACTATTGATATCTTCTACAAATAAACGTACATTTCTTTAATTTTCATCAAAACAATAAGCCAATGCAAAAAAATTTCGAAAAAAAAACAGTATCAAAATAGAAATGAATGAAAATAATTGGTGTATTTATTATATAAAAAATAAATCATAATAAATAAAAACGAGTTGATCCAAAGAATGCGAAATGAAATGGGGTGAATTTTAGAAGTGGAAAATGGTTTTTCACTATTTACACTGAAACTAGACCCCCAACTGAAAAAAGTCGAATACAAAAGTTAAAAGTTGTAGGAAATATGAAGATCTGAGAATTTTGTACCATTTTCCCTAAAAAAAAAGCATACATAAACCCAATAACATATAAATCAAAGCTTGCAACACACTTCATACAAAACAAACATAACTTTTCTCCACCATATATATACACAGGACAGTCTTTGCTGACTAGTTGAGAACAAAACTTGGAAAATATCTTTGGGTGATCAGCAGAACGGAAGTGTACTCTTATAACACAAGTTATTCCAATACCTATTTCGATAAAATTTATTATCATCTTCAAGGAAAATCTACAAAATTTGTATGATGGTGATACAATATAAAAATTAATATGAAAGATAACAACTTACTTAGTTAGTTAGTGAGGTTGGCCGTGTCGAAAAGAATGTTACATTTAAACAATTGAAACATGTCAATACAATAAACAAGTCACTACATTAAAAGAGGTTGACTCTTCACTGAATACAAAGAAGAATATTGAATTACATTTTACTGAAAATCTTTTTTTGTTTTAAAATTATGGATTATCGGTTAAAGCCATGTGGTTGAAGAACATAGGGAGAAACAAAAAACAATTGACAATGACAGCTGTCATGTAATTCAATTTGAAAAAGTGTGTCAGTTTGTCAATGATAAAATTATGGAACAAAAGATAACTATTATGGTGCAAGTGTGATCTATGGGAGAAAACCCAAAAATCAAATATGTTAATTGATTGACAATACTCTTCATTGTTCTTGAGGAAAACAAGTGAAGAGGTGTTGTTGAATGAAAGTAAAGCTCTGCCATAGGTAGGTTGGAAGTTTGTCAGAGAAGAAAATATTTTAAATGTTATGAATTATATTGATAAAAAACCAGAAATATTATTGGTTTGGAAATCATGTAGATTTTTGTCAATGTCTAATGAAAAGGCATAGATTTCACTGAGGTGATCAATGTATGCTCTTTTATTAAGGCAATTAGTGAATTGTAATATAAATGACATTTCCAAAAATAATCGTTAGATGTATTTCTTTCAGTTGATAAAATTTTTGTTTAATTGTAGTCCATTTTATGACCTTTGGAAACATTTATACTGAGAGCACATCTCTCAGGATGTAATCTACTTTCACTTTTTGTGAGCTGATTCTGTCTTTGAGTAATCTTAACTTTTGACCAATTTATCTACCACAATTTAAACATGGAATACAATAGATTAATTGAGATTGAAATTCAATAGGAGTTTTATGTTTAAGTTTCGAAAATAATTTATTGATGGTAAGTATGGTTCTAAAAGCTATTTTTACATTTAAATCTTTGAAAATTCTGCATAACTTAGGTGTCATATCACTTATGTATGAAAAGAAGAGAAAAGTATAGGCACTGGAGGTGGATCAGCCCCAATTGTGACATTGTCAGCATGTAAAGGATTACTGGTTGTTATTGTTGATTTGAACGTCAATGGTTGACATACTAAATAAGATCTTCTCAAGTAGAGGATCCGGGAAGAAGTTATTAATAAATAAATGGAAAAATATATTTAATTTTTTTTTTATGAAAAGACGGATCGGAAATTTGCAGAATGTGGTTCTTCATTTGTTTGACCAAATTAATTTTCGTTGTCTACGTATGGTATGACCAATAGTTCAAGAACCTACCAGAACTGATAGGCTTGCGATACCAATCTTTGAGTAGAGTATTATCTGGAGTTCTGATAACCTTCGTGACTAGGAAATGAACCTATTGTTTGTTGTTCTCAGTTTCGATGGTGAACTGTATTTAAGGTTCATAACTATTGAAGATGTCCATCTTGAGGAAGGGATATGAGAATGTCATCGACAGCACATGAGAATGTGCTGTTTACATAAAACTTAAATTTTGATAAAACTACTTACATTATCTGTGAGGTTGTTGCAAATGGTGGAAAAATTATCACATAAGTATATGTACAAAAAAACATTAAGGTGAATTTGACAAATACAATCTTATATTATTTTCTAAATAAGATTAACCTGTTACGAAGATTGTATTTGTCATATTCACCAAAATGTTGTTCTGTACATATATGTGATAATTTTTCCATCATTTGCAATCTCACGGATAATGTAAGTAGTTTTATCAAAACTTGAGCACATTTTTACTTTTGTAGCTTCCCTGATGATGACAATGAAAAGTGTCGAAATATTGAAATAAATGTTCAAAATGTTTTTTTGCATACTGCGTACTCCAATAGTTCAGTAATTTTGTAAAAATATCAAACCCTTGCCTCTCATGTGAGACCTATGATTTTGTAGGTACGTGTAGCAAATATCTGACCGAAAAATAAAACCTAACCCAGCTAATGCGGCGCAGAAAGCTGAAGGGAAACCATCAGGCACCTGTGTAATGACCTCTCTTCAAAAGTCTATACCCTCTTTCCAACACTACCCAAAACCAGGAAACGAATTTACTGGATAATTGTTCTATACATATATAATATTGTGTCAAAAATGTTTGCAAACATTATTTTTCTTTTTTACCTACAATATGCACCATATATTATATATCACCAAGTAAGTATACTTTTTCTTAGCTTATAAAGACAACTGAACCATCTCAAATACTTTTTTATATTTCAATAAACCAACTGAAAACTCGGTATTCAGAAAAATATTAAAAAATATCAACTAGGTATTACAGAAAAGATATAGATTCAATATGGTGGTAAAAAAGTCAGTATTCTCAACTAGGTGTACATAAACATTATTTTGCTCAATAAATATTACTGGAATTTTTTCCCAACACCAAACCGTTATTTAACACCTCGACACGTGTTTCGATCACCAACTGATCTTTTTCAAGAGGAAGATCTTCCTCATTATTATATTCATTATTTTTCTCACTGTTCATGTTGTATTCCATTTGATTCTTCAGTATAGTTAAAACCCATATTCGACTAAAAAACACATCGTAATTAATTACAGGTAGTTTTGGTTAAACATTAAGAAATTATTTTCAATCAACAAGGGAATAAAATGAACAGATTCTTTTATGTCTCACTTGAATTATCAACTTTGTTACAAGTCTGTTAAAATAAGATCTCGCTTAATTATATATTCCCTGACATCCCAGATTATATACAGTAAGAAGTTCGAGTAGACACGAAAAACGGATAAACACAATATGAAAAGGGAATGTTTGGTATAGAAACGTTTGAATGAAAAGAAAAGGAAGACCACTCTTATTGACACCACCCTCTCTTCAAACTAGGATTGAAAATCACAAAACGAAAACATGGAAGACTTTCTCTATTCTATAGAAAATGACCAAAGTATATTAGAACTTGCTAACTCTTCTAATCTAACAGATACCATGTGAATAAAAATGATAAAGCAGTAAATAAAGAAAAGTATGAATTCAGGAAACTATACTATTTAATGAAATAACATTTTATAAAAACGTTTGTTGGTATTTTTGGCTTTTCAAAAGTGGATGCCTAAGTAAACAGTTGATTTACCCCAGTTATACCAACAGTGGATTTCTTCATATGCTAACGGGAATTTGTTACTATACAAGTATTTCAAATGAAACTATATTTTTCTGTGATATGTAAATGAAAATCTGTATAAACATATTCGAAGTCAAAATGTCAGGAAATTAAAATTATTAATAGTACAATTCAATCTTCCTTTTTATTTCAAGATATGTTTAGAAATATTACCCTTTTCACAAAGGATTCATTGAATATGGAAAAATCTTGAGAGGTATTTTCTTGTGAAAAATATGTTGTTACAAAGTTGTATGAATGATAATCGCATTGAAAAAAACTCCTAATTCAAAAAAGTATTGATATGTTATTAGTTTTATCCATGGCACGATCCAGACCAGAGGATACTGCAAAAATTTAATTCAATACGAAAAATTATTCAACGTAATTTTGCACCCGAAGTGAGCTTGAATTGAGGTATCTTTTTCAAAACATCACACCAGTATATTCCCAATCAACATCACTTTTGTTTGAATTGGGACTATTAGGTTGATCAAGATACTCGTTTCGCAACTCACGATTAGAATTGAGAAACTTTTATGTTTAGGTTACCAGATAATCCAACCACCGTAAATCCAATCTAAACTTTCCGACTCTTTGTTTACTTCAACTTTTGACGGCCAATCATTACACACAAGTGGGGAAATTAATTAGCCAGTGTAGTGGGTATATTACTTCTATGAATTCAAATTGGCTTATCATGTTTAATAGGCGGTGGAGCCTAGATAAGTTGATTTACTGGCTACCCATAGCAGGTCCTTGATTAGCCTCCGTTCATAGATATGGCTCGTCAGTTGAGTTATCTGCAGGTTGGATGGTAATTGACCGACAAGGAAGTTGTAGCTCGGGAGTTCACTGGAGAAAGGGTTAACTCAGATTTTCATGATGAAGAACCTATTCTCTTTTGTTCGCTTTCAGGAGTCTGCTTTGAATACTCATTAAATTTAATCAAAACAGGGCTATTTGAGTTAGTTCACTTTCACCAACGTCAGGATGAAAATTGTGTGCTCGGGATTTGATAAAGTTGACGAAGGCCGTTTGTGCCAGGTCCTGATTGGCGAAAGTTCTACCGAGAGATTTGGGAAGTGAGTAAGGCGCTCACCATTCCAACATAAAATATCAAAAAACGTTTAACGTTTAATATTTCAGTGAATTCATTCTGATATTTCCATATACCAATAAATGAAATCCATTGAATACTGGAAATCAGTACAATTACTCAATACACTAAATTCCTAGCAACCACCCTGTGTGTCCGTTCATTCCTTTAGTTGATTATTTCTTGTTGTTGAATTCCATGTTGTTTAGGTAAAGATAAGCTCAACCTAATCTTCAAGGAAACAAAAAATAGGTTCACTATTGATTCTTATGGAGGAGAAGTTTTGGTTATCTTTTTTCGGGCAGTCAAGCGACGCTGGATCTCTTGGTTCCTACTGAGCAACGTCTAAATTGGTAGCAAATTGCTAAAAACAACTCTCCTCAATCATAAGACTTAACAAATTGTCTCTGGTCTGGATTCCTGGCCATACTAGTCTGAAAGGCAATGAGGCTGTTGGCTCCCTTGCTGAGGAGGGTGCTGCAAGCAGCTTCATCGGACTAGAACCTGTCATCGCTTTAGGCTTTGCCAAACAAAGATTAAACACCTGGATGGCAAGAATATTTATGAACTTCTGACAGAATCTTTCAGGATTGGCTCACTCCAGTTGTTGGACTACAGTATGGATTAACTACGATGTCTAACAGGCCTTCCTTCAGGTCACTGTCATTTGAATCGTCATATGCAGAGCTCCAATTGTCTGAGGACAGTGTGTTGTGTAAGGATCTTCTCATCAAGAGAAACTAAAGGACATGCCAATTTGACCGAATTCTCCTTTCAGGCCTTTTTTTTTATTTCAACCCTTAATCTTTCTTATTCCGCCTCCAGCAACTTACAACAGAAATCATCCTGTGAAATCATCCTTGTTGGATGGGTGACATTCATACCACTCCATGAGCAGGCTATCTTTGGAATCTGGTGCTACTATTTGGCTGAACCACTTACGAGAAACCTATATAGTATTGCTGGCAGCTCGACTTTGCTATTCGGACGCTCATAATAACTTAGATCTTTCCTGATATCTTCGCAGCAAACATAGAACCCAGGAAAGAAACTGAATCTGTCACAGTCAATAAAGTGAACAACTTGGATGCTGAAGGGAACACCGTGATTAATGTATGAGTTTACGACCAACTAACGCTACCTATCTTATTACTTTGAACCAAAAGTACACTTCAGAGCCACAAGCTTGTAGATTTACATCCGTCTACATTATCGAAGGGAATATGTTCAACAATTCTCACTTGAAATTTTTTTTACCGAGCATTCCTCTACGATGAGATCCGGCGTTCAAATTCTAGCTTCAAGACTGTAATACCCTTTGTTACTGATATTGAGGCTGATACATGTAGTTTTTGACCAGTGCCAACTGCTGCTAAAGCAATTTTTGGTACATTTCATTGATTTCCCCACAATATGACTCTTCTGTGATGATTTGGTCCGGTTGTAAAAAGTTATAGTAAATCACACCAGCTGCCAACCACCAACCAGCAACCATTGTCTGTTTTTTACGTGAGGTACAACAAAAATTATCGATAATAGAGAACCTGTTTGAAATACGACACATAAAGTAAATTGGTGACTTGAACATCGGGTCGTTTGTGCCATTTTGCATAAAAAAGTATTATTGTGTGTTGGAACAAAAATATCATTTTGTGATACTAGTGCAAAAGAGTCTATTTTGCCATCAAATAACTTGTATGAAAATAATTTAGATGGCTGATTTCTTCCTTTGTCTAATGCTACAAACTAAAATTCATAAAGCAGATCAATGAAATTGAAATTTCTTGGGAAATGAATTAAAGTGATTCTTAAACTAAAGAATTTTGGAAATTTCTTCGGTACTCTTTCGATTCCATATGTATATTTATTGCATATGGGATTCCGCAACTGGGATTCATATTCTATTCTCGGCCTTGCCAAACTGAAATACAGAGGGTTCAGCGTTGAAATTCTTACAGTCTCCAAAATCCACTGAGATGATTCCATAAGTTGACAGTAAGTTTTATTGAAAGCCATACAAAAAAGTAACGAATGTATAACTTATGGCTGATACTATCATCGAATGCTTTAGAGGAGTCTGCGTACATCACATTGTAATTTTATTGTGGATCTAGAATTCATAAAACCATGTTGATGATCAGATATTATATGTAAAGAGCACCGGCTACAAAAGTTGTTTCTGAAAGTTTGGCAAAGTTGTTGAGCATTGAGATAGGTCTGTGATTACTGATTACATTTTGATCTTGAGCTTTGTATATTGGACAAACTTTGGTAGTTTTCCAGACTCCAGAAAAAATAGACGTTTTTAAAATGAGGTTAAAAAGAATGAAGGGGATAAACTACTACTTTCAAACAGTCTTTCACTAGTAACGAAGGAATTTTATTTGGACCTACTGTCATCATGTTTTTTAATATTTTTCCAGCTTCGAATCCTTCTCTGTTATTAGTTCCACTCTAATATTTATTAAACTATCAGGGTGGAAGTTGAAAACAACGTTATCTTCTTCGATATCATAATTCTTCCGGCAGATAATTTCTGGCAGACCCGAATCGAAAGTATCTCAGGATATAATTATACTGGGAGTGTTATACAAAAATATCCAGAGGAATAATCATACTTGATATCGAATTATCAATCACAAATTAGGAAAGTTCGAGCAAAAAACTGTCTCTATCTTCCCGGGTAATGCAATAATAGAGATCGAGCCGATTTCGTCTTAAAATAAAGACCTAATCAGCCGAAATGGGTGTCGTTCATATTCGAAAGCAATTACCATTACCTGTCAAATTCGGTCGAAAGTAAACTGGTTACGAGCCAATAAAGACGGTCGGCTGAGAGCGAGGCAAGGTGCAATAACCGTTCAGGATCAACAATAAAAGTCATTATTTGGTTATAGAATCCAGTTTGGGAAAACCTGGGCTAACCGGATTTCATTACAATGTAGCGGCTGGTTAACTGGAACGGAGGGGACAGTTCAAGGGTGACAGACTGCGACACAACTTCATCCCATGATTGGCTGAGTTATTGGGGTAAATACTTTTCAATAGATTCAATACGATTAGAGCTCCGATGATTCGTTGGGAAATCTACAAAACCGTATTCCTGACCTAAAAACGACAACGAGGAAAACATTTTTCAGAATCCAATTATTTACTGTTGTTATTGTAAAAGAGATCCTACGTCCAAATGAGGGTCCACTTTCAGGTAGGAATAAAACTTTCGACAGAAAAAAAAATTTAAACATCTCATTTCGTCCTTATGTTTTGTTGACTTTAATATTTCTATTTAATATTTCTGTTTAAAAAATTTAAACATCTCATTTTGTCCTTATGTTTTGTTGACTTTAATATTTCTATCGTTGTCTCCCAACTCGTTCATATTTTAAAACTATCCTGAAGGAGAAAAAAAAATATTCATCTGCTGAATCGTGACACGATCATTTATTAATTTTTGGTATAAAAATTATAGCGATTTTTATGCTGTTCTGCGGAATTGGAAAATATTAATGGTAATTTTTTCTAAACAATCGATCCCAAAGTTTAGATAGAATAAATATATTTCAAAAAGACTAAAAACACGCTTTTATAGCAAACGAAACTAAAAAATGAAAAATAAACATAGTTTAAAAAACTAAAAAACATGCTTTTGAAGAGCTCCGAAGTGAAAAGTTGAAAATAATGTTTTTTTA
Source organism: Leptinotarsa defecta (assembly GCA_015342085.1). NCBI lineage: Eukaryota > Metazoa > Arthropoda > Insecta > Coleoptera > Chrysomelidae > Leptinotarsa > Leptinotarsa defecta. Next base: position 6,772 of record WOGO01000630.1, on the reverse strand, counting down.
AATAAGATTGAAACAATAACGATCGAAAAATACTAGTGTTATTGTGAAAGAAGCGTGGGCGCATTGTGCCATATTTTTTTCACTATAAAACTAGTATTTTTTGTTCGTTATTGTTTTAAGCTTATTTAAAAAAATATTTTTAACGTTTTAGTTCGATGTTCTTTAAAAGCGTGTTTTTTTACTTTTTCAAACTATATTTATTCAGATACTAATTGTGCTTTCAGTATGGGATTCCAAATCCGTTAACGCCTCCTCTTTTCTCTTGTAGTTTTCCGTATGTTTATAAATATCTGTGGCTTCCCGTACAAGCCGACGGAAAGTAGTTTTTGTTCAACTTAACGTAACCTAACCTAACCTAACCTAACCTAACCTAACCTAACCTAACCTAACCTAACCTAACCTACCGAAACCCTCTCACACACCCGGAGCTGTCCAGTAGGATATTACAGGTGCGGGCGGTTTATACTTTGATCTTTGTTTACTTTATCTTTATCATCTCTGATCTAGGTTGCGAGCTCGCCATTCTTTTTCTTCCCTCTCTTTGTTTTCCATTACCTCTCTGATATACCTAGCGCCTTCAGTCCATGATCTGCGATTTCTTATCATCGTCTCCAATAGGTTCTCTGGTGTTATCTGGGCTCCTTTAAGCCCGTTCTCTGGGCGTGCCACCTGTCGCACTCGAAGACTGTGTGCTTCGGATCGTCCCTTTCCCCACAGTATGAACATAGATCGTTTCTCGATTTTTCGATCCTTAAAGTATACCTTCTGAAGGAGACGTGTCCAATCAGCGCCTGCGTGACATAATAGTTTAGAGTCTTGAAGTCGCATTTCAACCACGATCTAATATGGGGTATTAGGCATTTAGTCCATTGGGTAGTTGAGTGGTTCCTCTCCCATCTGTACTGCCATTCGTTTACAGTAGTTTCTCTTTCTCTAAATTTGTCTGCCTCGGTGACTCTTTCAACATTGCCCAGGCGTACTCTTTCCCTAACCAGTAGGTCAATTGGTGGTGTTCCTGTTATAACCCCTATAGCTTCTGCCGAAACTGTTCTATACGCGGACGCCACTCTAATCAGCATCCTCCTTTGCGTCGCTGTAACCACCTCCATCACCCGTGCCCAAACCGACGCAGCATACAGCAGGACGGATTGGACAACTCCATGTAACATCTTTCTTTTATTCGGTCCTGGGCCCCTTATATTTGGCAGAATCTTGGAAAGAGCAGTCGCTTACCTGTCTGCCTTTCCGCACGTCCTTATGATGTGTTCATTAAAAATAGTTTTGTCATCTATCCATATGCCTAAGTATTTCATGTATTTCTTTGAGGTGACTATGGTTTCCCGCATGACGAAGGTCACTCCTTCTCTCTTTCTCGAACCTTTGATAATAATGGCCTCTGTTTTTTCTATGGCGACATCTAGGCCGTTTTCGCCTATCCATCGTCTCACCTGGTCCTTTGCTAGGTTAACCCTCAACATCTCTTCCTTTGTATTTGCGCTGATGGTCAGCGCTAGGTCGTCAGCGTGTGCCTGTGCCTGGCAGTCTGTTGGGAACTCAAGTCGCAAGACCTCATCATACAGGACATTCCACAGGGTGGGGCCGAGGACCGATCCCTGTGGAACACCCTGCGTCATTTCTTGCCTGTGCTCTCCACTTTTCAGGCTGCGGTCTGATAGGTATGCCTGGATTGTATTTATGAGGTATCTGCTAATATTGGGGAGTCTAATTCTCTCTATAATTTTTCCCCACTTCGCGGTATTGAAGGCGTTCTTTATGTCTATTGCGACTATAGCTCCCCATTTTTTTTCGTTGAATCTCATTTTGTCCAGTACCTGTTTCGCGGCAGAGACCGTGGATTTTCCTGACCTGAAGCCGAACTGGCTTGAGCAAATACCTCTAGCCTCATACAGCTCGGTTTCTAATCTCGCCTTGATGAGATGTTCGTACATTTTTCCGAATGTGTCTAGGAGACATATTGTTCTAACTTGCTTTCGCTCTTTGGTATAAGTACGACATTGGCAACTTTCCACTTCTTCGGGAAACCATTGGTCTTGACAAGGTTGTTGAAGCTTTCGGCAAAGGCGTCTGGCGCCAGTGTGACTGCTGCTTTTATTACTTCAGCTGGTACTCTGTCTGGCCCTGGGGCCTTTTTGTTTTTGAGCTTTGCGGCTGCCAACAGCTGAATCCATTAACAGGACAATATAGTATAATAATGCAGTATAAATAAAGGCTACTTGATCTTAATATATAAAAAAAGATTGACATATTAGGAGATAAACTTACATATATGATCGAATTAAGTAAAAAAGATGATATATTGAATAATTATTATTTGTAAATAGCATGAAACGAAGAGAGTGAGCTAGATGATGGTTTGTTCAATTTTGGCTAGTTATGGTTTTCAGTGAATCGAAATTAATATCGCATTGACTGCAGTGGGTATTATAATTTTCGCACATCAAATTTTATAGGAGACACTTTTCCAAAGTTGGAAAAATAGTAAAAGGGGTATAGAAAGTGATCTGTCTACGTGTAGCAGCTTGAGGTTTGTTGAAGTTAATTTGTTCTAGTAACGGGGGTACATCAATGGGACAATGCAAAATTTTGAATAACACAATACGACTTGATGAAATTCTACGTTGCTCCAAAGAAGACAGTGGAGTGGTCAGTTCCTCTAGCAGGGTACACGACATCAGTTCTAAATGCAAGAAATTTTAAAAAACGTCATTGCAAACTTTCCAAGCTTTCAGCTCATATACTTACATATTACATATACGCCGAATCTTACAAATTCAATTTGACAATTTCAATATATTGAAAAATTTAATAAATTCACTCAAATTCCCACCTCCATCAGCGAAACAGAATTGATTCACATATAACATCTTTGTATCGGTACACTATTTATCAGCTGGTTATTTCGAACTCTATTCTCTGCAGCTCGTTCAAAAAAATTCAACCTAACGAAGAACTCAAAGCGATTTTCAGTATTATACTTCCACTTCAAAAATTAAACCTGCACATAAGTGGAAGTTATTCTGAAATACAAGAATTTGGAACAAATCTATGATTTTCTGATTCACTACTGGACTGGCGTAGTTTTTCGTCCAAGAGATGTCCCACTAGCTCAATCGCTTCAATTGGTGAAATATTAAATTTTATTCACTGTTTTTCATGTATTGACTTCAGGAAGTCTGAAAGATATTTCTGATATTTGTCTCTATTTTTATGTACTTCTGAATATTATATGTTAGGGCTGACACCTCTTTCAATAGTTCAATGAAACTATCGATACCTTTCCAAACACATCATTCAATCCGTAGCAAAACGAAAAATCCTTTCATGATAGCCAGTTTCCGTGGTATCAGAGTAATAAAATTAATTTCCCGGAAGATAAACTCTCAAAGTCATGTTTTCCGGGATCTACAAGTTCCTAAGAGAGCATTTTCTACAGTTCTCTTTTCACAAAGAAAATGAACACCCTCTTTTTCTTGTTCATTGTGGGAAATACGCACGCTCAGCACGTTCAGGATCTATATATCATGCCAGGATCGGGCAAATCTCCAATCCGGTGTGGTATACTATCGAAATCCTTGTTTTGTCCGTTAAATTGTGCTAAATTGGAAATGGGAAGTCAGAATCGAGTAATGTTTTCATATGGAATAACTAGTATCAATAGAGCTACTCATTCAGGAAAAATATAAATGTTCAATATTTCTTAATGATACGGTCGGTTGGTACGGTCGACGTGGGTGCTTTGTTCACTCACTCAAATTGACTGCCCTGTTGGTCGGTGGTTCAAGCCCTAGTCTGAACGATCGAGCTTCACTTGCTATCGTCCAACCCGTGTTAGGAACCACACGTTTAAAGGTAAGACCGCGTTAATCCTTAGCTCGAACAAGTTTCGACTTCTGAGGGTTGTTGTTTGTGGGGGTGCGACAGCTGGTTAACGGAAGAACAGATTTAAAACAGATTCAAACAGAAATACTTATTTATTATTGATTTTCCAAAAAAACTAGTTTCATGAAAGTTTCTGCAAGGTAATAAAACCCAAATTGTCATCGACAGTTATCAAACTATTTCATTGATTTGTCAAAATATATAAATTTTGCTCATGAATGAAGTACCTTCTTGTCAATATCGGAAATCTTTATTGAAAAAGACATCAAAATGAATTTTTTTTCAAATAGGAAATTGCATTGATATACTATATTTCTTCATTTTTCGAAACTTATCCCTACAATAACGTGCCAAAACGCGTTCAAATTAACGGAATACAATAACATCAATATATCGGGTAGAAATATTGACGAAAAATCACCTGATTTTCCATCATATATCAGTGAATGTACTTTTCTGTAGAGCAACATTCATATTTTTCAACAAACCTCGGATACGACTGGCAAGTTTTTGCAGAAACCAATAATGGAAAATAAATTCATATGGTTTCAAATTGCTGAAATATACTCTATATGCTGGTAGATATCATTGATTCGGAACATGATTCGGTTTCCCATGCCAAAAATCAATACAATCCTCTTGAAGATGATCACTTGGTGATTGAAACACATGTCGAGGTGTTAAAAATAACGATTTGGTGTTGGGACAGAACTCCGGTAATATTCACAATCCTCGAGGTAAACTTTAGAGTTATGAAGTCAAGATGTCGCTACTCTGTACTTCTTTCTGATAACACACTCAATAACTTTTATAACCTAAAAACATGAAGAAGACTTCGAAGCAATGTAAACTATACAAGAAACTTACTTTATCCCCGGTTTACTTTCCTCTTATAGTATTTAAAACAACTGAAAAATACAGAAATACTCGATACTCAATCAAAGGTGATAGTGACAGACCTTGAGTTTGACTTTCGAATTATGGAATCAAGATGTCGCCCACTATGTAATACTCTCGGGTAACAAATCCAGACTATTATAACCGATTTTTATAAGTGAACATCTCTAACACAAACTATTCAACTATCTTGCATTATTTCCGATTTATTTTCCTCCAACAATATTTTAAACAATTAAAATATATAGACTCAAAGTTTTCGGTTTTTAAGAACATATGATTTTCTGTGAAAATACTTCCAGGCAATTCTCTCCACATGGATGGAATGAACCAATAAGATGATGACATGATCGATGATATCTATGAGGTACTTATGAATTATAGTAAAGCCTTCAACATTTTGTCTAGACCAGAAAATCTAGCATAATTTTCTGAGAAAATAGCATTTCTCTCAGGAAATAATCTCACAAATTGAACTCAGATAGTCATGGATGGAGTTGTATTGGATACTTTGACAATATCGAAGTAAGTTCCGCAAGGATCCATTCTTGGACTTCTACTTTTGAGCTTGTATTTTCATCATTCCATCTGTTTATAGAGAAATTCAAATAATATGTTCGCCTTTCGAAATCTGCGCAATTCTATATTCTGATGATCTTTAAGGCTCCTTCGACATTTCTACCACCCATGCGCAATTGGGATAAATTTACAGACAGTATCTTTGGAGCTAAGATAAATAGGCAGCTAACTAATACATTATTGCAGGTACGCAGTGAAAATGAAATCCTTCTAACCGTAACCGAGACAAAACAATTCAGGACTTTAGTTTGATTCAAAACTCCGTTCCATTGGGCAATATGAGCATTGAAAATAGCCTAACTTCAGTTTCCCGATCTGAAATTGATTTCAGTGTATTCATGAACTTGCTTAGAAATGATCGGTTTGCTTTTAGCACTTTAAGAATATGTGTTGGTATTTCTCGTCCGTTATTCCAAAATACTGCCGTATATGCTATGCTATACAAGAATCGAGATGATTGAGAGGAAGAATATTCCCTGATCGCTAACACACACAACATTTTGACGACTCGTTAGCCTTATTATCGATTGATGAAGCAAAACATCATTTAGGATAGTTTCAACATACGAAACAGTTTTAGTCATCCCCAAACATGAGTCTTTTGTTTTAACTCGCTCCTTCTCATATGATGTACCCAAATATTATGATTATTCGAATTTTCTGGGTTTTGAAAAAGAGGTTATGATCACAAAAGAAATCGAAGACCGCAAGTAAAACTTTTCACATTTATATTATAGAAGTTCAATAATCTCAGCTGCAATCTCATAAGTATATGTGATATATTTTCAGAAATAAATCTCTCTTTTCAGGTTATTCATGATAAAATAAATAGTACAGGTCCTAGTACACATCCTTGAGGTACAAATCCAACTTCAGATGTTAAAAAAATCTGTTTTAAAATCTGTTTTTCCATCAATAAGCTGTGATACCAATTTCCACCTCAAATAAAAAAAATTGGGAACGAAAAAGATTTTAGTCTCTTGATAAATTTGATGGATGGAAAATTTGAAATAAAGATGCAAACCAGTATTAAGTACCTGGGAATATATATTGATTGTCACCTCAAATGGGATATACATGTTCAAAAACTGCTCTCGAAAATTCGAGGCCTCACAAGAAATTTCAAAATCTGCTCGAATTTCTGTTCATTAAACCACTTGAGGATACTTCATTTTGCACTTACATAATCTCAGCTCAGTTATGGTATAATTGCTTGGGGAGGATTAACGAACAACTACCTTAATAAAGTAGAAGTCACACAGAAGTGAATATTGAAAATAATTTTAAAGAAAAATTTCAGGTATTCTTCAGATCTACTATAAATTGAAAGCGGGTTCTTCGATATTAGACAGTTATACTTCCAGACATAACTGCTGAAACAATATAAACTGAAAAT